>BMAU01002358.1:0-34467 GCA_019973935.1 Trichonephila clavipes
CGAATTATTATCCTGTTTTAAAGGAAACTTTTTAAAAAGTCAAAGAGGTGGGTTGAAGTAAATTATTTAAATCCTACTATATAAAATGGGAGAATTATTAATTTACTTACGACCAAAGTTAAACTAAATATTGCTCTGAAAATTAAAAAATCCCTGAATTTCTGCCAATTATTATACACACAACCAATAGCACACACAGGATTTTTCAGAGGGGAGGGCGTGCAGGGTCAAATTCAATACGCGGTGCAATAGATTCTTTTGATTATGTCAATTTTCGGGAACAAAAAACAGCAGAAAATGAAATACATAATTAGCATTAATAACAACTACTTAAGTTAATTTTACATACTATCTACTTAGGATTATAATCGATAGAAAAAAATCAAGGGCTTTGGGGGGTGGGGTCTGGAACCGGGGACAAACTTCCTCTTGTGCGCGCCACTGCAAACACACACACACACAACACAAGAATTTTTTAAAAGTGATCAACTTTTTATAGGTTTTCGATACATCATTATAAGAGAAAATAATGATTTACCTAAATAAATCAGAATACGCGAATATTTTCTGAGATATAAGTCAACAGCCCCGATAGTCTTGGTCAAGTATTTAAAACTGAGAATTTAAATAAAAAAATATATATATATAAAATTGACTTGTCCAAATATAGTTGGCAGAGTTATGATGGAGTGAACGTAATGTAAGTATATATATGGAGAGTTACCAAACTTTATAAAAGAGCATGCGCTAAATGCCACTTCCGCTTATTGTGAACAGACTGAAGTTTTAAATGATGCAGCGAAAATCCAAGAAACAAAATTCGACTTCTGGAAGTTCTATTGAGCCTCGTTTGAAATAGATGTGAGATAAATTTCCTTATTCGTTTTTGGAAGTTTTTTCGAACTAGATGTCGACGAGGAACAATAAATATTTCTTCTTGATGGACGTGTAATTACATATACATAAATCTCCTCCTGGTTTGGTGCTGAGAAACACTGGGCTCGTTATGCGATAATCTTTGCCATTTTTATGCCGTATGGTCCACGGTGAATGGATCCCTGAAAAAGACAAGAGTTCAGATACATCTGATAAATAATTTTTTTTGCACAAAATATAAGACCCCTTTTTTAGAATTGAATTTTAATAAAGTTGATGACATTTCAAGAACCAATAGAGATAACAGCATGGAGTTTCACACACGATTTGAATTGTATCCTCTAGGGCAGCGGTTCTTAAACTTTCGATCACCACGCCCCCTTTTATGGACGAACCTGACATCGCGGGCCCCCAAAATTTTGAACACTTCTCCCTGACTTCCAACAGATAGCTGAGTCATTTAAAGGTTTCTCAATAGTTCTAAGACCACATCTGCTATATACACAGACTTCTCTAACATTTCTTTTTTCTTTAAGAAAACAGTAAATATCTAGTCATTTATGAACATAAAAATATTACAAAATACTAGTTTCAGTTAAATAAGTAACACAGATTGAATTCTATTTGAAAATCGAGATGGATGCAATCGTTATAGTACTGGCACCCTATGTGAAAATTCAGCTCTTAATATTATCCACATGTGTGCGTCTACTATATATTTATTGAAAATACTAGGTGCATGGCCCGGTGTTTGCACGGGCTTTGTCTACTTTTATAAAATTTCCCTTTCCTTCACAAAATCAGCACTTACATTATTCTTTTTCGAAATTACTTTCTGTTTCTTTCCCCTCTACTTAGCCCAGCGTTGCACGGGTTTTTACCGAGTGTATAACTTAATTTCCATGTTAATTTCCTCTTTCCTTCATGACGCCATCACTTTGGTGCGGGTGTACGATGTGAGTAATTGCTATAATGATGTCCTTGAAATTCCCTTTTCCGAAATTTCTTGCCTTCTTTTCACTGTCAGACAGGTTTCTTCCTCCTTCATTTACCCCCTGCGTAGCATGAATATTTTTGAATGTATAACATATTGTCTTTGAAATTCCCCTTTTCCTCTAGCTGGCAGCACTTCCTGTTGTGTAAGTATGATTTTTATATTAACATCATTATAATTCCCTTTTAGAAATTTCTTCCACATCTTCCCATTGTCAGACACGTTTCTTTTATCTCTTTATAGCCCGGCGTTACACTGCTTTTTGTAGTGTAGAGCTATTTTTCCTCCCTACCCCATTATTTATAAATGACGAATTAAAAAATCGAACAGATACCTATTAAAAGGATTGTTTTCTGATCGTTTGAATGTTTGATTAAACATATGTAAATGCAAAAAAAAACTATATATATATATATATATATATATATATATATATATAGAGAGAGAGAGAGAGAGAGAGAGAGAGAGAGAGAGAGGAAAAGCCTATTTTTATCTTTAGATTCACTAAAAAAACTTTAAAAAAAGAATACTGTCTGATTAAAATATTTTTAGTATTTTATTATAATTTTAGTTTTTCATTCCACTGTATTTAGTAAATCATTTAAACACGTATCTGACGAAAAAAGTATATTACAAAAAAAGTATATTAACATATTCATTGATTTAACAATAATTATTTTCTTAGAGCTTAAAATATTAAAAGGGGTTTGGTATTTTCATTTACTCAAGCAATCGTTACATATTAATATTTCCTTTTTAGGTTTTGAAATAAAAAAAATGATTAAAAAAATATTCATTAAGCAATTAGTTGTGACATACCGTTTGCTTAAAAAATGGCTGTAAAATAAAAAATCTCGTTTATTGATAAAGACTTAATGAATATTTTTAAAAATTTTTTAAATAGTTAATTCAATACATAATATATATAAATTTTATTATATTAATTATAAAATAAGCTTTCTATAAATTGTTATAATAATATATTTTATATATTATATACGAGCTGAATTGCCCATTCTTAGCAGGGGTTAAGTCTCAAAAACATAAAATTCTCCTATTATAGCAATTACAATATTTTTTTAGGTAAGGTAAAATCCTGTGTAAAGTAGTAGAACCAAAAAATAAAAATACTTTTTAATTAATGTTTAAATTATAAATATTTTTTAAAAAAAGTACTATCTGGCTTCAAATTAAATAATATTTTAACAAAAAGAAATATTTTAATGTAACAGAAGAAATTAGCATGCTATGAAGTAAACAGAAATTAATGAATGCAAATAGAAATAAAATTACTTTAGAAAAGTAATAGCATTAGTAAGTTTCTGCTATTGAACTATGAGTGAAATAACCTGAAATGGATAAACCGAAAGAAAAAAAATTAATGATGATAAACTGATTAACAAAACAATATCTCAAATAAGAAATATTAAGAAGCCATCAACAGGAAAAAATTAAATTAGTATTACAAGAGGAACAGTGTAATACTGTAATTGTAATTCAATAGATGTAATTCAATACTACAAAAATTAAATTAGTATGAACTAAAATAAAAAATCTACCTAAAATAGGTCCCTGTGGAAGTAATCTAAAATCAACAACAGTATAGAATGATACAAAGAATAAAACATGTTGCTAAAAACTTAATTATTCAAACAATACTTTTTCGCATTATTTCTATTAGCAATTGTAATTCTGTTACAAAAAGCAAACAAATGAGTACATATAATCATAAATAACTATAGTAATAGTTGAAATATATATATATATATATATATATATATATATATATATATATATATATACATATATATTATATGGGCAGTATGATAGAGTACATAAAATATGTATATGATCTCCAAAAAACTACATAAGAAACAGATTATCAGAAGCAACATTAAACCAACCGATGTAAAATTACATCAACACTGAATTTTAAAGAAATCTAAAAAGAGAAAATCTTTTCACAGTGTATATTATTCCTGGTCACAAATGATAGATTGGTATATATTGCAAGATTGTCAGGAGCAAAGTTAAATTGTGACAAAAAAATTAGTTCAACATTAAATTTAAAGGAATCCAAAAGAAAATATGAGAATATTGTTTCAAGGTGCACCTCATCATAAGTCAGCAAATAGCATTTGGTAAAAAAAAATTTCTGATATTTTTCATTTAAAACAAAGATGAGATCTTATAGATCATAGAAATCATAAGGCCATAAACAGTGACATACAAAAAAAAACATGGTTCAGAATATTATCAATTTTTCAATAGCAATTAGTTTGAATTTAGTGTCATTTTCTTTCTGTTATACTTCAAGCAATATTTTTGTACAATGAAGAAAACACTGAATTTGCCGACTTAAGAAGAATAGCAAAAATCTTTATTTTCAACAACTAAAAATATTATAGCAATGTATTTATATGTAAAAAAGGTATACAATGCATATGTTTATGTACAATTTGCTAAAAATTACATGAACTTCTTTGTCAAAAGGAACATTAAATAATGATGCCACAAACAACTTTGAACAACAGCAAAAAAAAAATCTTACATACCGTAAAATCCTGCGTACTACGCCCACTTAGAGCATAAAAAATTAAATCGACATTTAAGAGTCGAAGAGCTTTTAAAAAAAAAAAAAGATGAGTATAGAAAAAAAATTAAGACTTCTACAAATATCGAAATACTGTTTACTTAAAAGAAATGACACCCCTTATGAACTTAAAAGGGTTGTAATTATATATAGAAGTATACTGTTTTGTCCTATACCTTGGAATAATACTTCGAATAAATGACTTCAAAACAATAAGAGCATTGCACATGTACATTTCAGGTTTCTTGGTAAAAAAGATGGTGTGCATTATACGGCGAATATAACAAGCATTAAAAAATGCAGCTCAAAAGTATAGGTGTGCATTATATGCCGGATTTTATGGTAATCTGATATTTTTCTTTGCATTGTTTTTTTTCAACAATTTTTCGATATTATCCATTGTTTTATTCATTTCACCATTGGAATGCTAGTCTAAATAACAGCACATACTTTTCAGGATGTTCAACATTTATCAGCATCTGCTGATGAAGGAAGAAAAGCAATAATCTTTTTTTTTCAACCAAAGGAAATGTCATAGAAATGCACATGCATAAAATCTTTAGAAATCTATATGAAGAACAGATTGTAAGAAGGAAATTTAAACCCTAATGCCACAAAAATTGCATTCACTCTGACTTTTAAAGTGCAAAAAGAAAATTAGATGTAATTCAATACTAAAAAAATTTAATTAGTAAGAACTAAAATCCAAATCTACCAAAAACGTGTAAAACAGGTCCCCGTTGTAATAGTCCAGAACCAACAACAGTACTGAATGAAACAAATAATAAACCATGTTGCTCAAAAATTAATTAATGAGACAACACTTTTTTGCAATATTTCTACTAAAAATTATAATTTTATTGCAAAGAGCAAACAAATGAGTACATACAACGATAAAGAACTGTAGTGATAAGCGAAACATATATATTATATATGGACAGTATAACATTAAATATGCATATAATCTCCAAGAAACTATGTGAGGAACAGATTATCAGAAGCAACATTAAACCATGATGGCATGAGACGTAAAATCCCTTCATCACTGAATTTTAAAGAAATCCAGAGGGAAATATAAGAAAGTCTTTTCAAGGTACATATCTTTTCTATGCAAACATTTTTTCAATCACAATGCAATGCTGGGCCATACAGCTAGTTATAATATTAATTTAAATTAAAAGATTATCTAAAACAGAAAAAGTAAGCCCTAATTTCAATAAATTGCCATGAACAGTTTTGAAGAACAAAAAACAACACAACAAAAAAATCTTCAACATTTAAAATTCAAAAAGAAATAATATCAACAAATATAAAAGTAGCCTTACACAAAGTAGAGATTATAATACTAATTCAAACCAAGCAGCTATATTAAATATATAAATTAAGGTCTATGCACTAAATTGTGGCAACCTTCTTCTTTTTTTCATATAATGTCACCAATAGGCTGCAATAATGTGTCAGAATCCCAATGTCATAGAAAGATTTTTTGGTAGTTATGTAATATTGCAACAGTTGCCAAACTGTATTAATAACTCGTCAAGTTGGCAACCGTGATTTCATTTTATGCTATACTTGTTGGGTGTTGTGATATCAACTTCAGATGGATTGTAGCCTAAGTACAACTGTAAATTGATAGTACCACTAATGTTGAGTTTTGTAAGAATTGCAAACTGCAGTTCCTTGGAACTGATAAGCAGCAAAATATGTACAAATTATGTACAAAGTCGACATAAAGTTAGTAACCAACATAGAGAAAGCAGAAATTTTTCACGTACAGCCTAAACGTTAAAAGACTGATGCTAATAGTAAAGGTATGACGAATCATGAATATCAAATGAAATGGGATATTGGATGGAATGAAAATGACCTTAAAAGTAGCCAGTACATTTTTTACGTTAGCCCTTACAAGAAGTGTAGTTGTTCCATTACGCAATCAACACGTAGTATGTATACACCACAAAAATATATAAAAAATAATCATTCACAAAAATAAAACAGACACATAAATTTAATGATTATTAAAGTAAAAAACGGCTTTGCAGAAAACAGGTTTTATTATTATCTAAAATCACAGCTACGTTTAAACACAAAATATACGATACCCGAACACACATATAAAAAAAATAAAGCAAACTTTGGCTTCACCTACCACATTAGTGGGGTGCATAGTGGCAAAAACTTATATTTTCATTTGTGACAGTCAATTAGCATCCATGAATTAAACAAAGTTTTATCACTTTTGTTTGAAATTCTAGTAAAGGATAAAAATTGCTAATTAAGAAAAACGCGATTCACTTCGGTCGACATCGCTAAGCAACTGTTCACAAAAGCGAGTTGCCAATCCAACAAAACTAAAATACAGTTGTTGAAAAAAAATGGGAAAACCGCATATAAATTTTATTTTAACAAATTTAAAGCGAATTTCGAAAAAAACTCTTTGTAGTGCACACCATTAGGACCAAGAATAATTATGTGTCAAGTTTTATACTTCTGGGTTGATTAGTTTGGACGGTACAGTTGTAACACACGTACAAACTTTTTCCTTTATTTGTATAAATTATGTTTTAGTAATAGCTATGTAGTTGCAAACAATAAAAAAACTAAATTAATATTCTTGATCGAAATACAGGTTCCAGTAAATATTTTTATAGGGGATAATTTACACTACTCGCCATTAAAATTGTTACACCAGGAAGAAATGCAGATATTTATTGGGTAAATATATTATTCCGCAAATAAAAAGTGATTAAATTTTCAAGAAATTTGGTTGCATATATCCTGAGAAATCAGTACCCAAAACAACCGCCACTGGAAGTAATGACAGCACTTATACGCATGGACATTGAGTCAAACAAAGATTGGATGGCATGTACAAGTACAGATGATCATGGAACTTCAATACGGTGCCACATATCATCAACCGTAGTGCCTGGCGTATGGTGACACGCCAGTCACTCGGCAACCATGGACCAGACGTTTTCTATTCGCGAAAGATCTGGTGAACGTGCAGAAACACCTGAACCTTTTCCGTATCAAGGAAGGTACTTACAATAACGGCAACATGCGGTCGTGCATTATCATACTGAAACCTAGGGTTTTGCAGAGCTCGAATAAAGAGTAGAACCACGGGCCGTAACACACCAGAAATATTATTCTCACTATTCAAAGTGCCGACAATGAGAACAAGAGGTGATCCAGAATTGTATCCAATAGCAATTCATACCACCAAGCCAGTGGCATAGCGGGAGGGGAGGGGGTGCAAAGCATATGAAAAGGGGCGGTGACAAGCACCACGATATTTAAATTAAAAAAATATTTCAAACTCCAAATCGCGCCCGCACGATGAAACTCACGGAAACGAGTGAAAGCTTTAATACACGCACATATGCAGGAAGTTTATTAGTCGCTATGCAATCGTATTCGTTTTTATGTTACTTAGGCTTTTGACAACAGGTACTGTGTGAAATCAATGATGCTCAAAATTATTTGCAAACAGAGAGACTAAATATCCATCAATATGCTCAAAAAATACGTACTTTACACACCGTATTAGAAGAAAAACGAGAGGAATTCGTGGATGATGCTTTAATATATGCTAAAAGTTTATGTGAAGATCTTGAAATTTCTTTGAACTCCCAAGACGAATCAGGAGGAAGCATATATTTTGCGACGGAAGTAAAGATGTTCAGTTATCGTACGAATATCACTTGAGGCGAGCAATGTTTTCTTCAATAGACAGAGTAACTGCTAAAATTGGAGAAAGATTCTAGCAGTTGTAGAATCTAGCACAAAAATATGCTTTTTTAAGCTCTGAAGTGATATTGAGCATAGACGAATTTAATTTAGATCAAGCTCCTCAAGACATTAATATAGGAGATTTTCAACTTGTGTGTGTGTGTGTGTGTGAGCGCGTACGTCTACAAGCTTTCATAGTTGCAACAGATCCAGGCTGTAAAAAGAAATTAATCCGGATCTCTGGGTGTATTAAAATATATTACTGAGTCCAAACTAGAAGATGGCTTACCAAACATTGTCAAATTTGTTGAGAATTTTTTTAACTTCTGCTACTGCTAATGCCAGTTGCGAGAGAAGCTTCTCTATATATAAGCTAAAATAAATCAAAAATTATCTCAGATCGACTATGTCCACGTTATAGATAAGAAATATAGCTATTCTGACAATTGAACAAGAAACATACATATTGATATTGACAATTGTACAAAAGATTTTGCTATGAAAAAAACGAAAAGTGCATTTTTAATCAAAAATATTTAAACTGCCTTTTTTGTTTTTTACTAATTTGCTTTACTAATAAATAAAAAAGAGAGGCGACAAACTTCCGGTCGGCCCCAGGCTTGCGAAAGCCCACGCTACGCCACCGCATCACACCAGGAGATGGGACAGTATGACGATGTCGAATGCATAGTGGTAAAGTGCGTTCGCCACGATGCCGCCAAACACGGATGTGACCATCTGCCGTTGAAATCCAGCACGGAGTTCCGTATTACCGTTCTAAATCCAAGGCCATCTGAAGATAGCCTTGCCTGAACCCAACGTTTCCATATTCTGCTGTCATTAGAATTCGACCGTTATCAGTCAAAAACGTGCTGGTACGCATTTTTGCTTCTTACACGATGCATCACAACAACTTTTCACCAGGTAACAACATTCAAATGCAATTCGTGTATGAGAAACCAGCTAAACAATTTCCTCATTTAAACACATTTTAGATGTCGCTACCTTCGCATGCTTTTTCTGAATGCGTTGAAAAGCTAATCATTTGCATACGACAGCACCTTCTTGTCGTTTACATTTTGTGGCAGCGGTAGCCGAGTGGTATAGGCATCGGACCGTGGCTTGCCTTATCACGAGTTCGAGCCCAGTACCACTAAAGATCCGCCGTGTAGGGCAGCGATGCACGTTAAATCTGTCGAGAGCTGAAACGTTCTCCCCTTGGAGTGGTGTGGTAGTAAGGAGAGGGGGTGCCAGCTCAGGTATCGTCCACGTCACTTGACCATGGTTCAAAATTACGTGGTCCGTCACCAAAAGCCCTCGTGTAGCCGAACAGTGCGACGTTAATTTTCAATCAATCAATTAGTCGTTTACATTTCTTGTCTGTAACACGTCACCTTCTTGGTGCAGCAATTTTAATGGCCAGCAATGTAGCAACCGAGTCTAGGATGACACATCTTTCAATTTTCCATGACTTCTTTCAGAGTGTATGAAACAGGGAAACTTAACATTAAATGACAAACCTTTGCGGACGCACAAAAAAGTGTTGCGGACCCCAGGAGGTCCGCGGATAACAGTTTACGAGCCACTGATCTAGGGCATTAGCCTTCAAACTCTATCGGCTTACTGGAGCCCTTGAGGCTAAGTTTTTTTCTAGAACCACATCCAAACACACACACACGTCTCTCTTTTAGAAAAATATATATATCTTAAAAAAATACATATGATTACAGAGTAATCTTTTTGTAAAGAATTTTTGGAGACAGTATTCGTAAAAAAAATGTATGCTTTATATTCATATTTTATCGTTAAGTTGATTCTGAAAGAAGAGTCAGTTTAAACAGCCACTATTTTACAATTTTAAAAAAATTAAGAATTTTTGAAGTTTTTTAAACTTTTATAAAGTGCTCGATTTTTAAAAATTCTTTAGTCACTTTAAGTTAACTTGGATTATTGCAAAAAAAGGTAGTAATTGTTACCACTAGCAAGTGCAGATAGCGCTAGTAGTCATCTTTTGCTTACAATTTGCATTCTGTATTCTTGTATACTCTAGCCACGGAGCACGACGCACCAACCGTCGCTCAATAAACCAGCCAGAATGTACCAATTATAACAAATACATATATAAATTCTACTCTCAATATGAAGGAAAATAAAATTAAGTTTGTAACAACTGCATTTAAACCCTGCCTTCCCTTGATGATTAGTGGCAGCCAGGGGGCACCGCCTGTTCTTTCGAGAAGCGCGAACTCGTTCCCCCCGCTCTTCGGCCCTGGATCGCCACCGGGAAAAAGACGTGTACACGTGGAGTCAGGGAAAGCCTGTTTCCCTCCTCCTTATTTTCTGTAACTATAATGGATGTGTGTTGTTTTATTTAAGTGACCCCTTGTGTTGTGGAACGTCAGAACATTAAATAGTATTTGTTCCAATAATGAAAAGGCTTCTTTATTTCAACACAACGAATATACGACATGGGGGATTGTCATAGTGGCACCCAACGTTCTAACTGGACCAGGAAACCGAGATGCTGATCAACGCTTCCTTGAGCGGACATGTTGTTTTTCTTCGACCAACTGACCACGTGTATGGAAATTTCAGTGTGTGTCGCCCCGACAGTCAAAGTTAAAGTGCTTGATTGTATTTGGAAATTATCGGTTTTAGTATCATCCTGATACTAACGTGAAAGTGCTCGTCTTTTAGAAAATTGTCAGTTTTAGTATAATCCCGATACTAAGGTGAAAGTGCTCATCTTTTAGTTGGAAAATTATCGGTTTTAGTATCATCCCGATACTAAGGTGAAAGTGCTCGAAAATAATCCAAAGTTAAATTGTATTGATTTATGTGTTAAAAATACCATCGTGATGAAGAAAAGTGGTGTGCTTAAGATATCTGCTAAATATATTCAATATATCATTTTAAAGTGCGTGAGTGGTGCTTACAAGATATCTGCTATTTTGAAGAAAAACAATCTCTTCCCGAGATTATGTGTTACTGAAATTTTCACCTGTACTTGAACAAGAAAACGGAAATTAAATCTGTGAGTAGATGTAACAAATCTTTTGTAAAATAATATTGAGGAATATGATCATTTTATCTTTCTTGAGATATTAGTATTTGTATATTTTGCTTCTATAATGCTTTTTTTTTAATTATAATTATTTCAATCTGCCATTGAAATAACTGTGAAATTCAAATAGTGAAAGATCATTTCTGCTTTCAGGAAGAAGTAACTGATATAACTTTGTTGATAAATATGTATTGGTGCATTTTAAAATAATTGCTATATAATAATTTGCTGTGAATAATTGTTATGTTGAGTAAATGGGGAAATTCTTGGTTATTATTATTATAAGGAACTGTTGAATATATATATATTTTTTCTTTAAGTTAAATATTGAAAAAAAAGGTAATTTCTGCTATCGAGCAGAAGGGGAGAAACCTCATTTAATTATCACACTTTGATATATGTAATGTTTTCAGATTTAGATATTTTTACTGTTTATATTTCATGAATTGATATATTTGTAGCTTTCAAAAAGTTCTATTTGGTGATTTTAAAGTTTATGTTTCTTGAGAATACATTTTTTTTGTTTAATTTGCATGAGTCACATCCTGTGATAGGGGAGAAATTGTTTAGTTAAATATATATATTTCTTTTTGTGAAAATAGCATGATTATGCAATACTGTGTATTTTATTCATTGCATTTCCGATGTGTTTTTTAGAATTACGTAAGGAAGGTTTCATAAAAATATATAAGTATTTCTCAAGAAATAATTCTTTTTTTAAAAAAAAATGAATATTAAATAAGCATATTTAAAGTGTTCATATGCTAGGTGTTTCTAGAATCTTATATTCCTAATTGAGTCACAGTGTGATACATTTAGCTTTTAAATGTTTTGTACTTATTATATATATATATATATATATATATATATATATATATATATATATATATATATATATATATATTATAACATAACACGTAATCACGTTTTTTCCATATAATCTTGTATAATCCATGATTAATTTTATATTTCATATACAGTTGAATTAATGGTATTTTACTTAGATTTTCTGAAGATCTTTGTAAAAATGTTTTGTTTATTCCCTTTATATTGAATTTTTCCCTTTATGTTTTCTCTACAGGGAAGGTAGTTTAATGGTTAGTTAATACGTATCCATTGCTATTAGGAAAACAAATTTAATTTATAACTTCCTGTATACTTTAAAACCTGAATCTAGTTTTATTTTAAAAGACATATGGCTTTTCTCTCAAAAGGCAAGAAAATAGACCTCTATAATTTAGCAAGTGAGCTACGAGTCTCTGTGACTTTAGAGGATAAATAATTGACTTACGCGAAAAAATCATTTCGTGTACATTCCTTCAGAATAATGAGTAGTTTGTGAAAGAGATGCTCGATAACATTGTTGATGAACGTAAATCGCTTGAAGTCGAAGCCTTAAAGAAAATAGAACGGGAGGATAAGTGCCTTGCTGATCAGAGAGCATTTGAGCTTGAAAAGCTTAAATTACAAGCGCAAAATCCTCCAGCTTCCGTAGGTAATTCTTCTCAAATGGATTCTAACCCCATGAGGCTGGATTTAAAAACAGTCTTGCCCACATTCATCCCTGATAAAGATGACATATCATTGTTTTTAACAATGTTCGAAAGACAAATGAAGCTCCTAAATGTACCTGCCGATTTTTGGGTATCACACTTAATTGGAGTCCTTCCAAGCGATATTGGCAGGTTAATTGCAAGAGAACCGAAAGTGATATTTAGGAATTATGCTCACATTCACAATATTTTATTGCAAAGGTTCAAGCTGAGAGATGACCGTTTCAGAGTCCTTTTTTGCCGACACCAGTAACAGGACCATTCCTCGTGGAAAGATTTCTTTTTTGAGCTAAGAACCTTTTTCGAAGGTTGACTAAATGAATTAGAAATAGATTCATTTGAAACCTTGAAAGATCTTATCATAGCAAATCAAAAAAAAAAAAGGTGTCCACCAGATTACAAGAAACATTTCCTAGACACTTGGGAAATACTGAATGATCCTGTTGTGTTAGCTGAAAAGCTGGACTCATACGAAAATGTTAAACCCTCGTTGCAAAAATTAACAAAACTAAGCAACCCTCGTTTTTCTAGAAACACAGGCAATCCGGAGTTTAGGAAGTCGCACTCATTCAAAGTTGAAAAGAATGTTTCGGGTAACCACAATAGTGCTTTTGCTAACCCTAGCTACATGTCAGCACGGAATACCAACACCGGTTTTCATCCACCTATTTCTTGCTATGGTTGTGGCAACCCTGGATTTATAAAATCGAAATGTCCAAAATGCTCACTAAAAAAAGAGAGTGCCTCTGCCAACACCCTACACATGTTTACTTGTCTTACCTCCCCAGTAGCTCTACTTGACATCGAAGTCTATGAGGCTACAAGCACAGTTTGTGCTGATACAGGAGCCAGACAGTCAGTCGGGGGAGAACTAATGTTTAAATTATTGAGAAATCGTGGACAAAAATTCTCAGAATTTCATCTTGCTATGCGCCTAGCTGATGGTCAACAATCCACATCCCTTGTTCAAAAAGCTACAGTACCAATCACCGTAGGTGGACGAACTTTCCAAATCGATTTAATTTTTTTGCCACATGCAAAAGGTAACTGCACTCTTCTAGGTGTTGACTTTTTAAGGACATCAGGAATCGTAATGGACATGCGTAACAATTTTTGGTATTTTGGTGACAAACTAAGCTTCAGGATACCTTTTTTAAAAGATGTTCCTTTGCCTGTAGACGACAGTCCTGTCGAAATAAATAGCAGTTCTTGTCCCACAAATTCGACTCCCAGTGAAATTCCATTACATAGCAACACTGTTGATGAAACTGAGACAAATGATCTCCATTTGCGAGAAGAAGAAGGACAGGCCCTAAATGTAGAAGAAAGAAATGATTTGATGGCCCTGCTTTATGAAAGTAAAGATGTTTTCAGACTAGAGGGAGAACCAACTCTATTCGTAAAACACTTTATAAACACAGGTGACCACCCACAAGTTTCAACTGCACCTTATAGACTACTTTACTAAAAAAAAAGGCAAAAACAGGAAATCTCATGAAAAGGTGAAAAGATCACTCGGAATCACAAAAATTACAGCTTCAAAAGAAAATAAAAGTAAGTTTCTAAAGAGTTTCTTCGTAGTAAATAAAAGGGGAAGGGCAGGGGTGCTAGACATTCAGGACACTCAACCGTCGAGAAAGCGAATTTGTTAGCCGTCTCTAAATTCTCGCTATCAGTTCTCAAAATCAGAGAATAAAAAATCGACTTTCGAATCAATATTGATTCTCTTCTGGGGTAAATGTGAGGTAAATTTCCTTATTCGTATTTGGAAGATTTTCGAAATTGGTGTCGACGAGGAACAAAACATGTTTCTTCGTGACGAACGTACACTTACCGATCCACAGATATCCTTTCCTTGGTTTGGTGGTGAGCAACGCTGGGGTCGTTTTTCAATAATATTTGCAAAGGTATTTGCATCCCTTCAGTCATCCGCAAAAAGTCTGTTAATTCTCTGAAAAGGGCAAGAGAGAGAGAGAGAGTCTAGACACCACATTTAATAAATAATTCTTTTATACAAAATTTAGAAACTTTTTCTCAGAATTGAATTTAAAGTAGACACCACATTTAATAAATAATTTTTTTATACAAAATTTAGAAACTTTTTTTCTCAGAATTGAATTTAAATAAAGTAGATGATATTTCAAGAACCAATAAAGATAATAGCATGGAGTTTCACACACGATTTCAATTGTATCATCCAGGGCAGTAGTCTTCAAACTGCCGATTCACGGAGCCCTTAATACTATAAAAGTGTTTCCGGGGTACCACATCTCCAAGCGCTTTTCTCTTAGAAAAAGGCATATATCTTAAAATAATAGTTCGGTTTTTGTAAAAAAAAATTGGTGACAAAAAGGGTAAAAGTTAATTTATACTTTATATTCAGATTATACCATTAATTTGATTCTGAAAGAAAATAACCAGTTTGAACAGCCAATATCTTACAACTTAAAAAAATTAGAATTTTTGAAATTTTTAAACTATTATAAAGTGCTCAATTTTTAAAATTAATTGGTCACTTGAACTGATTTAAGTTTCTTGGATTGTTGCGAACAAAAGTTAGTACTGTAAAGACCCACATTTGCAGATGGCACTAGTATTCTTCTTCTATTCACAATTTGCATTCAGTATTCTTGTAAACTCTAGCCATGGAGCACGATGCACCAGCCGTCGTTCAATAAACCAGCATTTAAAAATACAGTTCAGAACCTCTTTGTTTGAGTGGACTAATTATACACAACTCCAAATCTGCTTAAAATCGTACATCATATACATTTATGGTCAATACACAATTGTAGCAATTATAAGTCATATTTGGGCTAGTAGACAAGTTATCCTTAACTCAAAGTCTGCATATAAACGTTCATTATATACGAGTACATTCGTGGTTAATACACATTTGCAGTAATTACGAATAAAATTTGTGTTGCGCCGAGTCGGAGTCTTTAGGAATACTGAATGCAAATCGTAAACAAAAAATGACTACTAGATCCGTCTGCACATGTGGGTCGTAGCAAGTATGCATGTGAAAATCTGTTCCCTTGTTGATTTTTAATGTTTATTTTTCTAGTTAAACCAGGAAAAAGCACAAAAATTTCTAAAATACAAACTTGAGCATTTAAAAAAAATAATTAGAGATCTCAGCAGTGGCGTAGCGAGGGGGCCATGTCCCCGAGCGGCATATGAAAAGTGGAGGCGAAAGCCCACGCTACGCCACTGGATCTCACACACAGACCTCAATCCATACTAACTTTTATAGAACAAATATTTGTGGGAGTATCTACAAACAATTCAAGACTCTTTCATGATTAGAAAAATGCCTTCGGAATTAGAATCGCGAATGATTTACATTTAAGTGCAAAATTTTAATAAAAGAATCAGCTAACCCAAGCTGAGGTTTACGAATATTTTTTGAGCAAAGAATGCAAGTGGTCCGGCAGGAATATAGATAGTGGTGCGCTCAGTTTCCGGTAGCCAAAAGGGATGTGTAAAAATACCGGAGAGGGACCGAGTCCGCTTATTGTTTTGAGAGGGAGTCATTTTTCAATAGCAGAGAGGTCAACCACCCCATACCGATAAGCGTCGCTAAAAGCTTGAAACAGGTCGTTGATAAGAATTTCGTTTCGCATCTCTCTCTCTCTCAACAATACAGGACCAGTTCGTAAAAATAAATACGATATACATACTACGAAAAATTTAAATAAGCATATATACACACAGAGAATGAATACACATAAAAATGAATGTAATAAAAAAAAGATTAAAAAAGTTATTCTCCAAAATCTGCCTTGCAAAAATTTTGAATATGAAACGTATAGAATACAAATAAAATCGAATAATAAAAACTAATAATGTAAATATTTTTAAAAAAATTGTGCGTGAAAGAATGGAAAAAATAGTGAAACTTCTTTGGAGACGTTGGAACATTGATTATTTGCTGCAATTATCCACACTCACCGTGTACATGTCTCAATCGCCTAATTTGCATGAAAAGTATTCGTAGCGAATTGAGTCTTTCTGATACCAAATCCAAAGTAGGAAGATATGCTGGAATTTTTAGATATACAAAACTATTATATTTTGATAAATTTGGTATACATTTTCAACTTAAACTTTGCCAGCAATTGTAATATTCTTTAATGTCTTCTAAATTAATTTCCGGTAAAATATTTTTCTGTTTAGCAACAGGCGTTCTCAAATCATCTCTAAACCATAATCTATCACAAATCGAACACCCGTGCCCGAAAGGATTATAAACAAATAGCTTTTCAAAATCTTTGTGACCATTTTTATGGGTGAGTGAATATTAACGTCACACTGTTCAGCTACACGAGGACTTTTGGTGACGGGCTTCGTAATTTTGAACTATGGTCAAGTGACGATGACGTCACCTGAGCTGGCACTCTCCCTCTCCTAACTACCACACCACACCTATGGGAAAGACGTTTGAGTTATCAACAGATTTAACGTGCATCGTTCCCCTACACGGCGGGACTTAAGTGGTACTCGGCTCGAACTCATGACACGCCAGCCACGATCTGATACCTTGACTAATAGGCTACCATGGCCACGCATTTTTATGGAAATCATAGTCTTTGTAACGTAAGATAAAATTTATTATTGATTCACTTGCATCAGTTCCAACACACACTAGACTTGTTGAGGGTTCTGTAGTTGACGACGCAGGGCGATTCACAAAGTCCGTATTAATTTGTGCTGTCATTAGAAGAGTCTCAATAGCATTCCCATCCCTTAAACTCGGCATTAAGAGAGTAATTGTAATGTTTTTTCCATGCTCGATATTATATCATGTGTACTATGATAAAGTTTTGTCAGTAGCACTGGATGAATTTGCACTATTTTTCTGTTTTTTTGCCTCTTTTTCGACTGGACTTGCTGCTAGTTTTTCTTTTTCTTTTACGAAAACTCTTTTCCTCTCTGTGTATTTGACTTTTGCATTCTGACTAGAATTAATAATAATTCAACGCAAATGAAAATGAAAGAAATAAATTAGCTACCGAACACATCACCATGTAGCCAACAATCTAAAGAAAATTTCAAAAAGGCACGCTTTTGAAGCGAGAGCTATTTTGTCAACACCGTAATGCTCACACTGCAACTGACACGACCGTTCATAATGTTCCCGGGTCTGGGGGGAAAGGACCCCTAATCGTAAGGTGGGCAAGTTGACCATTCGGAGACCTGGGCAATTAATTATCCAACCTTTTCACCGATATGACGTAAGTCGCGCGGTGTCCCCGCTCCCCCTTTTCTTCCTCTCGTTCTCTCCTTACCATGGCAACGATTCGGGGGGAAGACTACTACCGTTCGCGTTTTCACTGTTACGCAAAACTGGACAATTTTCTCATTCACTCTCGAGCGCAAAAAAGTTTCACTTCAAAATATTCTATTTACATTTTTCATATTGATTCTTTAAGTGTGTGTGAAAAAGTTGCGCATTAAAAGTGTCTTAAATTTGCACTCAGATAAATATCGTATTATATCACTAAAAAATTTAATTTCAAATCATTCAGGTGAGATATTTCATGTTAAAGTAGATAATACAGATTTCAACGAAATATTAAACATTAGAACTAAATCAGATGATATTTCAATAGAAGAGTATTAAGCTTTAATGTATATAGCGGGATATTGTGAGCATAACATAAAATTCGAATGCTCCGATTGCAAACTTCTGGATAGAGGAGGTTTAAAAATGCCCACAGATATTGTTATGAAAGTCATTTCAACGCAATATTTGATTTTTAATTTGCTAATATCGAAAATTTTCGAATCGAAATTTCTTAAAGTTGATTAGCAATTATCTTGCTTTACAGGTATAACAGAAGCGTATCTGGAATTTCACGAGTTGTGGAATGTCTTGCATTTTCGTTTCATTCACCTTGTGTAAATTGTAACATATCTACATTTTCATATTTTAAAAAAGTATTCGTTACATTAGGGAATAAATATATGCTTAAATAATTATTCACAAAAGCGCAGTGAAGAAATTTTAACCGTGAAGAATTAACCGAAAAATGAAGAAATTTATAAGGCCAATTAATGTTTGCTTTTTATATTTTTCTGTTTTATTTATTAAAATATTCAATTATCGATTCGTATGTTATTCATTGTGTGCATGTATATTCTTGTAATTTTTTTATACTTTATACATTTAATGAACATGTTTAATTGTTCACTTAACTATTATTTGATGAAAAATTATTTATTTACGTTATTTGTTTAAATTATTTTCATAAAGATTTTAGCATTGAAAGCGTGTCAAAGATTATTTTTTAAATTTCAAAACTTTTGTTTGATTTTTAGTATTTTTACCATAGCATAATATTGAATTTTAATGCATATGCATAAAAATAATGTAATTAATAATTTAAATAATATCATCACAAATGCAAATGATTCAAAATTTGAAACTAATCAGTACGTTGCCTCATTAATGATATATTCCATGAAAAGTTTTTTCCCCGATTATTTATAGGTAAGTGTATTTACTAATGTATATATATTTTTAACGTCCTATATTTGCTATATAATTATTGTGGTGCTTAAACTGTTCATGTCATATGCATTTTTTATGTAATAATATGCCTCAAATACTTTACTTTTCATATTTTCATTACAAGTAAATGTTTCATTTTTATTTTATTGGATTGAAATTTTTTATGCTTATGAATATTGAATGAATGAATTATTTTAATTGAATATTTTTAACGTATAATCTAGAATCTAATTTTAATATATAATTACTGAGGTGTCTAAATTTGTTTGTCATTTCTATACTTGTATGTATTTTTGCATTTCATTTTTTTTTTATAATTCTTTCTTTTGTTATGATTCATTGATTCTATGAGCATAAAAAAGGTCATTTCACAGGAAAAAGGAACTCCAGCAAAATGTTTCTTAATTCAGAAGATTTTTTATTAATATGCCTCTAATGCTCCACTTTTCAAAGTTTCTTTGCAAGTAAATGTTTTCTTTTTATTTTATCAGATTGAAATTATTTTACATTGAGTCAATTTTTTCTTATATATTTTTTATACTATTAGGAGCCTTTCATGAGTGATTTTGTCCCTATTTCCGGGAAAACATTATGCATCATTCTAGCGTATTAATACATAACTTTCATCAGAAAAGATTCGAAGTGAGAGTTAAAAAAATAATCAATATAAATTCGGAAATATTATGAGTCTATGACATGAAAAGAAAGAAATGTTCAAAGCTTTATATTCCTCACAGAGCGAATGCGCGTAGAAAAGCTTTCCCTCCTTTCGTGACGTCATAAAAACTCTTTCGCGGCCTGGTCCTTTCCAGATGTCCTTGTCCTAACCATCCATGTCGACAACACAATGCCACCTCTCAGTTTCAGACAGGGGATTGAGGGCTGCTTACGCAGCCCAGTTACAGAGCGAAAAAGATCAAGTTTTCAAAAAACATATATATTTCTGTCTATGTGCAAGGCCAAACGAACTTCCCCATCATGAGATCTCTGGTCTATTAAATATAGAGACTAACCTTTCTTTGCATGATTTTTACTTTCTTTTACAGTACACATTGAGTACAATTTTTTGTTCACGAAATGTAATGATAAAAATTTCCATTACCATGCAAATAAAAATAAGGGTTAAATTTGGCATCTATGCTTCCATTGTTGAGTAGAGATCCGCGAAAAACGGTTTTTTTTAAACCGACTCCAAAAGGAGGGTATCTGGGGTTGTAAAAAGACAAATACTTCCTTCTTAATATTATTATAATATTATACAAAAATATTAGTCCTTGAAATCAAAAGGTAAAAGCGTTAAAAATGTTTTCGAATACAGTCGAAAGTCTAAGTCTAAGACTTAGAAATCAATGACTTTAAAACAATATGCATTTATAAAGCATTGCGAAATATCCACTAAAGCGGGAAGATAATGCCTACTGTCTACAGAAATTAGAAAGAAAAAAAATACTTTTACTAAGGTGCATATTTATTTCCATTACAGTAATTACTCGTGAAGATTGAAAACTTTGTGATGCGAAAGAAATAAAATCTTCTTTTACGAACTTAGTATAGCTTAAAAATTGAGAAAAATTGTATTCCAAATTACAAAATTACTCAAGTGCATGAAGCATAATATTTCACCAATATTAAGAACTACTTAATTACATTGAAATTAGTAAAAAGGAATTATAATCTTTTAAATTTATACACAAGAGTTTTACATCCTAAATACGTAAGATACCTTCATTGTTAGAAAAATGATAAAAAAAAATTTTATTTGCATTTTAAAGAATATATTTTTGTTTTTACACACTGAACTAAACAAAAATATGTCTCATACGTTGCATAAAAAAGTTATTCTAAACAAGTTCATTACATTTAACAACGCTAGCGCCACATGGTAAATTTTTTTATAACATTGTAATTTTTTTTTTTTTTTTTTGCAAGGCTTATTTAGAATAAAAAAATTCAACTTCAGTATATAAAAATCAGTTTAAAGTTGAACTGCAATTCTATGGTGAAGAAATTGGTAATCGAGGCGAAAACCAGAGACAGTACTACTGAAGTATGCACAAGCAAATCCTATACATTTTGGTTCATACTCTATTGCCTCCAGAAATTTATAATCGAGAAACTATTTTACATACGATATCTTAAAAGTTTACAACAAAAATGTTTATTAGTGATTACAGCAAAAGATACATTTTTAAAAAGCTTTACGGATTTTCGTTACGTATATTAATTTTAGAATCCCCCTCCCAAGTACAGTCAACAGACCATTGGAACCAAATCTTTCTAATTTTGAAGAAAAACATTTCTATATCTACATAAAACTCTCAGAATTAATGTTTTGAATTTGAATAGCTTCACATAGTTTAATTATTAAAATTATTCATATATATATATATATATATATATATATATATATATTAATAATATATTTTCTTTAATAAACAAAAGATAAAACTTAAAGATGAAAGTGCAGTATATGTTACTTTAGCTACCATTAATATGTTATAAAAATGTAACGAACTACAAAACCGGTTTATTTCATTCAATTTCACCAAGATATTTTGAGACAAAGCATGAGTCCTCTAATTCTAATATATTACCTCTAACAAAAAGGTTCGGTGAATAGTCATGTAACATTAAGGTAGACGAAATATTAACGAAAGCTACCTTACTGTCTTTCGAAATAGTCACCTTCTATAACTATGTACTGCTGAGATTTGCTACACATGTCTTGGAAAACTTTGAAAGAAGTCTTCTTTTGGAATGGAGTTCAAAAGCCTAAAAGTCGTCTACACTATTAAAATTCTAAGGTAAACAAACGTATACGAACGTACGGAGGACTGGAGGAGTTCGCCCATCTTCTCATGAACCGCTCGATAAAGAAACTCGCCGAAGGTACCAAAAGATTGGGAATGATCCTGTGACGTCTTACGCGTCTTTTCTTTAACAAGTCCTCTGGGTTCTTTGGCCAGAATTAATGGCAACTCTTTTTCAACCAAATCCAAGAAATGAGATGTGAATAAGAGATGCAAACAAACGGACATTAAATATCGGATCTTAGAGTAAGCGGAATGGCAATGTAAAGGAATGTTCGACAATTGATGTGCGTTGTGGCAGTTGATGATTATTACACTTCGTGCATCAAGATTGAATAAGTTGTGCGTGACGTGGATACATATATTGGTACTCGACTGGAAGGTAGCCTTGAAGCTGCATCCCATTGCAGATAAAGACAAGTACTAATAAGAGATATAATAAGGTAGGATTGATTAATTAATATTAGAATCGAGGATTAGGCAGTTTGCTTATTGAGATTGGTCTGAATTGGATTAGATCTTATTATATATATATATATATATATATATATATATATATATATATATATATATATATATTGTGTTACGTATTGCGTCATCGTAAATTCTCTTGTTAGAAGTAGAAGAATGCAAGGCAACACTGGGTTCGAGAAAAGTTTAGGCACGTAATTTCTTAAGGGCCATTAAGACCCTCAAATAAATCACGTTTTGTTTCTTGGAGGGGGTTGCGACGTCTTGCGCGTCTTTTCTTTTAACATGTCCTTTGGGTTATTTGGGCCAGAATTAATGGCAACTCTTTTCCAACCAAATCCAAGAAATGAGATGTGAATAAGAGATGCAAATAAACGGACTTGAAATATCGGATCTTTGAGTAAGCGGAATGGCAATGTAAAGGAATGTTCGACAATTGATGTGCGTTGTGGCAGTTGATGATTATTACACTTCGTGTATCAAGATTGAATAAGTTGTGCGTGACGTGGATACATATATTGGTGCTCGACTGGAAGGTAGCCGTAAAGCTGCATCCCATTGCAGATAAAGATAAGTACTACTAAGAGATATAATAAGGTAGGATTGATTACTTAATATTGGAATCGAGGATTAGGCGGTTCGCTTATTGAGATTGGTCTGAATTGGATTAGATCTTATTATATATATATATATATATATATATACATATATATATATATATATATATATATATATATATATATATATATATATATATATATATAATGTGTGTTGCGTATTGCGTTATCGTAGATTTTTTCTCATATTAATTATTATATTTAAATTTGTTAAAGGTTTTAGTTGAATATATTAAAAAGTCATATTAAGATAATGTTTGATCCTAGTTTTTTCGCTGATCCTACACCTCTAGCTCACGCTGATGCTTCGAGAGATGTATTTCCAAGGGGAGGTACATCACAATCCGAGGAATCCGTTTTGATCATTTGTATTCTGACATTCCAATTAGTTAAAAAGATATTAATTAAAATCCATAAAACGCATAATTAGTGCCATTTTTCCGCGGCAGTGGCCAAGTTCAAAATCTCCAAAATTCTTTTTCCCCCTGCGTTATTAAAATGCGATCTAATTTTTTTTATGAGATTCAGACAAAAAAATAATTACAGAATCAAAATGGTCATTTACTTCGCCACGATACAGTATAATTTATTTTACAAAATGATATTTTCTACTTTTTACATTTCTTTTTTATAATGAGTCAAAATCAATACGTTTGTATGATTATGATTTCTAAATCATTCGGCTTGCATTTTCTTTCACGTTAATAAAAAAATATTTTACACTAAAAAAAGTTCATGCTTTTCTCTCTTTGAATCAGTCATTTAAAAAATTAAACGTCAAATACTTTTTTTACGATTTTTCAAAAAATACTCAACATTTTATATAAGTTCATAATAACTTATTTATTTATAAAAAATAATCTCATGAAACTTTTTTTCCGCGTGTAGAACAATATTATCCGTTGTCTGTACAAAGATTGAAAAAATTACTTAAAAATTACGGGTTTTTAAAAAAAATTGTAGTTTTCGTTTTTTTTTTACCTTTTAGCGAGAAATATTTAAGCATTGTTTTTGTTAAATTTTTTTATTTAAAAATTACTGTAGTTTTTTTAAATGCGAGAGAAAATTTATTTTTGTTTCATTTTCTGTACATGCCTTAATTCAAAAAATTCATTTTCAATATACGTTTATAAAACAAAAATATCTCTAATATTTGTGAAAAACCTAATCACTTTCACTCCGCTATCATTATTTAAAAAAAATTTATTTGCAATTTATTTAAATGTATTACTTTAATTAATATTTTTTAAAATAAAACAGTATTATTTTGTGTAAATCATTAATCAAAATTTTTCAATCGTTTTGTACTGATTTTTATGATTATGATGAAGATGTCAATAAATAATGAAAATCACCAGATTTGGCGATATTAAATATCTTTTCTTTTTATTTTAAACGTCTTTTCACTGTTCTTTCCGTGAAGTTCGTGGCCCATTCGGCAACAGCGTTCTATCTCATCCGATTGTACCCGGATTCAAAACATCATCGCTTAATTTTTTGATTTTTTAAGAAATATTCAAAATTTTATTCACGCATTCAATAACCTCTCCAGCAATTTTGTAATTCGAAAAATAATTTATTTCGCCTCGATACAATATTTTGTGTGTGTTTGTTTTTTTTACAAAAGAATGATACTTTACATTTTTTATTATTTTTTTCTAAAATGAATCAATATCAAAGCGTTGATTTGAAAATGATTTCTAAAAAACTCACACTTTGATCTTTTAGAGTTCGTGATTTAAAAAATAAAATGCAGAAAACTTTTTTTACGAATTTTTAAAAAGTACTCAAATTTTAAATATTTATAATAACTACTTATCAAATTCAAATTTTTTATAACTTCTTCATTCATAAAAATAATTGCACGAAGCTTTTTCCCCGTGTATCGAACAGTTCAAAAGATGCTTACAACCTTAATTCAACATTTAATATAGTTGTAAAATTTTCTAATTATTAAAATGTTTACTTTTTTTTTTTTTTCAACGTATAACTATTTTTAAAAATGTACATTTTCGTTTCCAGGGGCTAAAAAGTTGCAGTGAGTGAGTGAATATTAGAGTCCCACTGTTTACCTACTTGGGAGCTCTTGGCGACGCACTTCGACATTTTGAACCATTGTCAAGTGACGTGGATGATACTTGAGCCGGCAACCATCTTTCCTAACTATCACACCACAACAACGCTAGGACTAACGAACATTTCAAAAAATGTTCACAATTTTAATTCAACATTTAATATAGTTGTGGAATTTTGTCATTATAAAAATTTCTACGTTTTTCTCTTTTTTCGACCTACAAATATTTTTTAAAAAAGGTACATTTTTGTTTCCTGAGGCTAAACAGTTGCAAAGTTAGTGAGTGAATATTAAATTCGTACTGCTCACCTACTCCAGAGCTTTTGGCGACAGACTTCGAAATTTTCAACCATGGTTAAGTGACGAGGATGAGACTTCTGCTGGCACCCATCTCTCCTAAATACTAAAACAAACCAACACTAAGAGTTTAAGCTCTCAAAAGATTCGACGTGCATCCCTCATCTTAGCTGCGGGTCTTCAGCGATAGCCAAAATTTTAAAAGGGCAGTAATAATTAATTGTGGGAAATTGCCACGAGAATTTTGTAATGACGTCAATATAGAAATCACACACACACCAGGAAGGGCTGATAGCGAGAGGGGAAGGGGAATTTCCATGACAATACGTTATGCATTAAAAATGTTCGTACAAGCCGGGGGTAAATAAACCTGCCTTTTAAAGAAAAGAAACGAAAAAATTTCGAAACAGGGAATTTAAAGTTATACATTCGGTAAAAGTCCGACCAAAGCCGGGCTAAGCGGAGGAGGTGAGGGGGGAGTCATTTTGAAAAAGAGTATTAGATGTGCTGATATTGTAAGCTAAAGGGAAAATTTTTATAAAAGTGGAGAAGGCCTGTGCAACGCTAGGCCATGCAGGTAGTTTCATTTGAAAAGTGTAAAATATTAATTAAAAAAAATTCGAAAGCATTCTGAAATTTGATTAAGATTTCATTAAAATTCTAACAATAGTTACACATGTGTATTATTTCCAAATGCATCTTTTTAATACTGTGCATAAGGCTGAAGCTAAAAATGTTAAACATTTAGAAATAAAAAAATATTTAAAAAAATAATTTTAAACACATAATGACATACCTTTGCCAATCATGGAGCTCTGTTGCACTTATTTTAAGATGGTGAGGGCTTTGTTTCCAAAACTCATGAAGTAGACCTTCATAATCGAAATTACTCTCATGATCGATTTCAAGTTGCCGCGGCGACATTCTCTTGTCTGAAATGATGCACAATAACAAATAAAAGTCTTTGCCCGTCAAATAGTTCCATGCCTGACTGGCCATTTCCAAAAACTTAAATTGCAGTGGCCATTTCAAATAATCGCGAAGAATTATAAAAGGCTCTTCCTGAAAAAACGCAATTTTTGGTTGTAATCCAAACATGAGAAATAGATACGACAAGTGCCTGTATCATATTTGGTCTTTATAAGATGACGCAATCGTTCCTGAGGTAGTGCTCGTAGTAGATTAGGTTCGGGAATTGTACGAGAAAACCAAAACAAAGATTCATCTACAAAATATTTCTGCGTGCATGGATCACCTCCATGATGCAACCACTCAAACCACCTCATTAAACATTCGGTAGTTTCCAATCTTTCGAACTCTTCAAAAGTTCTTCAACGATATCTACCCAAAACCCAATGAATGGAGCCTTTTAGATGAAGCAATTTTCTTTCTATACGTATCTTTTCATCTACAGATGCTTTGTTCCACATTTTCAATACATCATCCGTCATCCAGAAATGGCAGGCCAAAGCAAAACGTTCAGCGACGTTCTGATCTTCAGAACGAACAAATTTCTTTGCAGTCTCCAATTTGTCAATTGTTCCTGATGATGTCAGACAAATATCAATTTGCTTACGAACCCCGAAATCTGATAGTTCCTTTTTCCAACTCTTAATATCATAGCTTAAGGGTTCAATGATATCTAGCAACTTTTCGCGGAGTCTGTTAGGGATTAAAGATTCAGATAATCTTTCACGGAAGAATTGCTTCACGGGGAATTCACTAGTCGAATCGTTAGACTTTCTGAATTTCTCTATTGATTCTAAAAATTCTGAAGAATTCTGTATGGAGATGGTTAATTTAATCAAAGCCAAATGCTCGAGAGATGCTATGTAGTTCATTTTGATCAAAGTGTATATGTTGATTTAAAACAAACGAAAATCGGGATGCAGTAAGTGGCTTAAACGATTAAAATAGATATCAGTCCTTTTCTCACTGAAAATTTCTTCAAAAAGATGCTTTGAAAATAAAATCCAGTAGAAACTTGGATTAACAGCTGAAATTTGACCAATCTCTAGTTGTACTACTTTGAAGTTTCTCTGAAAAGAAATATATATTTATAATCAATAATAATTATATATATTAAAAAGCTATAACTGTAAATAAGCAAAGCAAAAATAGAAGCACAACCATACAGTATAAGTCGGAAATAAGTTAGCCACAGTAGAACAAAACAAACTCTTAGCCTTAGGAATTAAGCTGCAAGTTTTAACATTGTTTTCAGGACAGCGAAGCTTCAATTGTCATTTACCTGTATTAATAGGCTGTAGGGGAGGGAGGAAAAACATAACTAAATCTACTTAGCCGATGTTTTTTTTCTATTGGTCTACATTTAGGCATCTAAGCCTTTGCAGATACGGCAAGCCTCCAATTGTGAGAACCAATGTTGTGAAGGCACCATCTAATGGCGGCTCCTGCCGCCGAATTTTTTACGCTTCAATTCAAGCGTAGATTGTAGGCTAAGTATGGCCATGATTTAATTTGTCGAGAGTGCCAGAGCCATATTAATATTCAAGGGATATTTTACATGCCACATAATAATATGACATGCATGAATACAATTTTCGCATTCAGAAAATCAATCGACTCCAGCCGGGATCAGACCCGCAACCTTAGGATTATGAGGTGTGCTCGTTACCTCTAATCCACCGAGACAGCTACTTAGCTAATGCAGAAAAATATTAAATTTATATGTATATATAGAGCTGTTTAATCCTTCATTATACTCACAATACATCGCCTTTCTAACTTTCCACCAACCATATCTACTTTAGAAGAAGCACCGCATGAAATAGAATACATTGAGAGACCAAGAAGATAATTTATTCTAGAATGTGAGAAATTCTAAAAGTGAAAAACGTATAATTATATAAATGTAAAATTAACATTCATAAGGCACCGATTCCTTTCACAAAAGTAAATATTTCATGAACCTGTCGAGTAATGTAAATCTCAAATGAAGTCAACACTTCAATTAGCAAAGCTTACGTTTATTGGATTATATATATTTTATTTAACCAACTTTTACTCTTTTCTTTATATTACTAGGCAGAAAAACACGAATTTCATCATAAAATAAAGGAAAACACAAAGGAACGGAAATCAATAAAATAACTTTGTAAGATTCGCCTGGCGATAAAAAACTATATAGGCGGCGCTGGCATCGAAATTGAGAGAAGTGAAAAGAGAGACAACATGGAGGGATGAGCGGAATGGCGGTTACGTTAGCGAGCAAAGAAGAAAATGGTATTAACAAATTAAATGTATGGTAGTTATTTTTTTTAATGTTAATTTGTGTTGTGTGTTGCTGTATTGGGTCTAATAAAACTTTAGCAACTAAAGATTGCCTGCCTTTTATTGTGCCTAGTTAAGTATGGAACTTCATTTAAACAAAGAACCTACAATGAAAACTTAACTGGCGCAGTCGGAGAGATTGAAGATTTAGTTGAAATACCAGGTAAGAGGAAGCAGTCCACACTCACAAATTAAAGTTATTAGTGTTTGAATGAAAATGTAAAGAGTACATTATCATTAGTTTTATTTTGGTTAGGAATAGATGATATGTTAAATTACAGTCTAATTTATCTTCATTGATTCATTATCGAACCCCTAAAATAGAAAACATTGTTCGGGTGAGTTATTATAATCATTAAATGATCCCTGTGGAAAATATCTGGTTTTCTGTCACAGAGAGCATTTTTTGTTTTGATTTAAATTGGGAATTTATTAATGATATCTATTCCAAGAGGTTAAAAAAATATTTATTGAGTTTTACGAGAAGCGTTATGAAATATTAGATATATGTATTTCTATGAGGTTGATTCACGACAATGAGACACCAAATCAGAATCCCGTGAAGAGAATACTAACATTTCCCCGCGTTTTAAATTAGTGTGTAAATTTCATATTCTTGATATGTTTACTTCTTGTGTGTGAAGCTTATTTCTGAAATTTTCTTTATTTTTATTATATTTTTGCATTATCCTTGTTTAATAATTAGGTATGAAGTATTTTTCGTAATTTTTTAGCATAATTTGTGTTTCAGTTTAGTATATTTGTCATTTGGTGTTAGTGTGCGAAGACGGTGTCTACTTGCAGTTTTTTTTATATATTATGACAATCCCCCATGTCGTGTATTTGTTGTGCTGAAATAAAGAAGCCTTTTCATTACTGGAACAAATACTATTTAATGTTCTTACGTTCCACAACACAAGGGGTCACTTAAATAAAACAACACGCATCCATTAAAGTTACAGAAAATAGCTTAAGGACTAAAAGGGGGGAAACAAGCTTTCCCTGACTCCACGTGTACACATCTTTTTCCCGGTAGCGATCCAGGGCCGAAGAGCGGGGTGAACGAGTTCCCGCTTCTCAAAAGAACAGGTGGTGCCCCTGGCTGCCACTAATCATCAAGGGAAGGCAGGGTTTAAATGTAGTTGTTACATTCTCCCCCTACACCGCCGAAGACCGTCTCGGCGAGGGGGTGTACTTGCCGACATTATGGTATTCTCTCCGGCAGTTCCTCTAGAAATCAATGGCTGTTTGCGTGGCCTTCCTCTTTTCTTGAGAGGTACTGCAGGAGACTGGGTCTCTGTGCCATTCAGAAAGGGTGTTAAAGCTGATGTATGGTAGACACCTAAAGGTTCGTCAGGTTTGTCACAACTGGCTACTACAAAGGTAGTGGGAGATCTCTGGGATAACACAATGTACGGCCCGTCTCTCCTAGGCATGAGTTTTGCACTCCTGTTCTGACTCGCTTTATTTAATTGGTTAAGTTTTACCCATACCAGATCATTAACTTTATAGTTAGGACTTGGTCTATGTGATTTATCCGCATATGTTTTTTGGCGATCTTGACTCATCTCAATGTTTTCTTTAATTTGTGACATGTATCCTTCAAAACGTTTTAAATAGGGTGTAAATTCAGGCACAAAATTATCATTATGGATGACAGACCGTAGATCAGTATTTACTTGGTCCAAAGTTCGTAGTTCTCTGGCGAAGGTTAGGTATGCTGCCGTGTGATCTGTTGACTCGCATTTTGAAGTATTCAGTGCAAACCTAATAGCTGATAGCTTTTCAATCCATAATGTATGGTTGTTACCTACCATCACTGCCAAGCGAGGTTTCAAATCCCTATTTTTCCTTTCGACTGGATTTGCCTGTGGGTGATATACGGGAATGAGACTTTGATTGATATCCAAGACAAAACATTACTGTTGCATCACCGCACTCACGAATTGAGTCCCATTGTCACTTATTAGTCTACGGGGCACTCCGTATCTTAGGAAGATTTCATTTAGAAATGTCATGGCACATTCTTTAGCAGTAGCTTGCTTTAATGGGAATAACTCTACCCATTTTGTTGCGTAATCCTCCACTATGAAAATCCACTTCATACCTTCGGTCGTTTCTGGTAAGGGACCAAAAAGATCAATAGCTATGCTCTCAAATCGTTGAGCTGGAACAGGGGTCTGCAGAAGACCTGCAGGTTTCTGATTAGTGGCTTTATATCTAATGCATTCTGAACAGCTCTTCACATAATCAGCAATAAATTTCCTCAACATTGTTGTACAAAACATTTCTTACATCTACTCAAAGATTTAATTTCCGTTTCCTTGTTCAAGTACAGGTGAAGATTTCAGCAACATATAATCTTGGAAAGAGATTGTTTTTCTTCAAAATAGCAGATATCTTGTAAACACACCACATTCTTGATCACGATGGTATTTTTAACACATAAATCAACACTATTTCACTTCGGATTATTTCCTCACTTTTCGAGAACTTTCACCTTAGTATCCGGATGATACTAAACCGATTATTTTCCAACTAAAAGACGAGCACTTTCACCTTAGTATCAGGATGAAACTAAAACTGACAATTTTCTAAAAGACGAGCACTTCCACCTTAGTATCGGGATGATACTAAAACTGACAATTTTCTAAAAGACGAGCACTTTTACGTTAGTATCAGGATGATACTAAAACCGATGATTTTCAGATACATTCAAGCACTTTAAAATTGACTGTCGGGGCGACACACACTAAAATTTCTATACACGTGGTCAGTTGGTCGAAGAAAAACAACATGTCCGCTCAAGGAAGCGTTGATCAGCATCTCGGTTTCCTGGTCCGGTTAGAACGTTGGGCGCTACTATGACAATCCCCATTTCGTGTATTGATTGTGTTGAAATAAAGAAGCGTTTTCATTACTGGAACAAATACTATTTAATGTTCTTACGTTCCACAACACAAGGGGTCACCTAAATAAAACAACACACATCCATTATAGTTACAGAAAATAGCTTAAGGACAAAAAGGGGGGAAACAGGCATTCCCTGACTCCACGTGTACACAACTTTCCCCGGTAGCGATCCAGGGCCGACGAGCGGGGGGAACGAGTTCCCGCTTCTCAAAAGAACAGGTGGTGCCTCCTGGCTGCCACTAATCATCAAGGGAAGGCAGGGTTTAAATGTAGTTGTTACAATATTTATTAATAGTTCTAGATTATTTTTAGCATCCTTATAGTAAGTCCTTTGTTTTCATGTAGTTTATTATGTTTACTTACGCACATGAATGCTTTACAGTATAGATCTGAGACCATTGAATTTGGAAAAACTTCTCATATGCGTCCAATTACTTATTGGTACATAGTATATCACTGCACATAAATTCATAAAATACTTTAATTTATAAGAAACATGTAGATATGAAATGGTTCTACTTTGAAATTTTAATTATTTCATTGTCTGATTCCCTTAGTAATTACCAGCTATAAATATTTAATGTTTTTAGAAATACTATCTCTATAATTTCTCATAGAAGAGTATGTAACATTCAGAAACATGAAATGCAAGTAAATATAATTTTGGAAATGAATTTATACTAAGATTTGTCAATGACATGGATATATTTATTTTATTTAAAAATTTTCATACCTATTTCTAATGTTGAACAAGAGATTTATACTTTTTGAGAGCAGAGTGTATAAAATAATAGTTGGTTAATAATGAAAGTTTTTGATTAATAATTAGGAATTCTTCTGTGATGGAAATGAAATTCTTTTTAACATCATTTAAAGGTTTGGGATATCTGAAAAATCTAATTATAAACAAACATTTGATATGTTTTATTGTTTGGCTTCCTTTGTAATTATTACTCTTCAAAAGGTTTGAATTTTTTTAGAAATGCCTGTCTCCAACATTCAGAAAGAAATGAATTTGACTTTTTAAAAATAAATTAAAAAACATGCTTAAAGAAATAGGCTTTTTAATAAAATTATTTTATTGTGGAACAAATTAAATTGTTTTCATGAAAATTTCTCGTATAATGAAGCAGAAAATTCTTATCGGACAGTTTTATTGAATCATAATATTCAATTTAATATACATTATTTGACACTTAATTTTAACATTACATGAATACACTAAGTAAATACAGCAATTCATGATCTGCTGTATAAATCAGACTCTATGAATGTAACACTATACTATAAGGACAAATAGAGAACGAATCGAGGATTTAACTGCCAATATTTAACGTGCATAATATCTTGTTGAATTATATCTCAATTTTTTTATCTTATTGATAATATCTAAACAAATTATCTGGAAACCTTATAAATGGCTTTTTCAATTTATTCACAAGAAAAAAGTATTAAATATCATCAACCCAAACAAATAAAATGATACCGTAAACATAAAATTAAAGAAAATCATCTCCTATATCACAGATTAAATAAGTTAAAAAATGGTCAAAAATTATGCAGAATTTCTGAAATTTTCTTTCACTTTATTTATCTCATTAGGTTTATGACATAAAAACTTAAATTTTTAAACACCACCCCAGGCAATTAATAGTAAACAAACAAGTAATTGAGTTGTCTCTCTCTGTTCTTTAAAATTAATTAAATCTTCAAGAAAAACCACCAGCTATATGACATAGGAACTAGAAAGCAAATACAGGAGACTGCATTATATTTGTAGGTTGTCAACAAAACTTTTCATAGTATTTTTGAGAAATTGTATATGGTATGGATCCAGATTAAATGAAATATCCTAAGAATTTTAAAATTTCAGATCTTAAATCTATACAATCAACGTTTTGAATTTACATAAAACAAATTAGAATACTTAAATCATGCAACTTACAGAAAGAAGTTTTGAGTAAAAAAAAAAACAAATATACATATAAAATGTCAATGTAACTATTTTTTGTAAAATATCTCGATACACTTTTTTTCATGTCTTAAAAATACAATAAACCTTTTGTATAACATTTGTTTATCATAACTGTAAAATTACATATTATATATAAATACTAAAACTTATATTTATTTTTAAACCACCCTAATTTTCCTTACATTAACTCTTATTAATAAATCTTTACATTGCAAATACTACATCAAAATAAAATTGACAAAGGATTATCTTTTTTTTCGAATTTCCCACTAGTTACAAAATTCCTACAATCTGTTCCTCTAAAATATACGACGCATTATCTTCTGTTTTAATGGGAATATTTTATTTTTTTACACTGAACATACCAACACTTAATGTATACCTATTTCTACCAGTTATTGTATGTATAGTGTTAAATTGTACTTCACTTCATCCAAACTTAAACTTATTTGGATTAATGTATTGACATGTTATTTCGTTATTACTGATTATGCACCTAAAGTATCCTTTTATTCATAATTATATTTATACTAAAAAAATTGAAAATGAAACAACTTAAAAAAATAGATTAACTTCAAATATAGAATTAATTACTTCAAAGTTTGTCCAATTAATGCTAAATCAGTACTCATACCCTTCCAAAATTTGGAACATACGCATTAAACTGCCAACTAATTTCACCAA
>BMAU01002359.1:0-74043 GCA_019973935.1 Trichonephila clavipes
GTATTAATTTATGTGATGTTTTAGAATGGAATATTGAAATAAGACAGATAATTAAGATGGTTGCATTAAAGGTATAAAGGAGATTTTTAATGATTAAAAATATTTCCTATTTTGTTACGTCGAGTAGCAAATGTTTTATACTTTTTACTAAAAAAATTAATGTCAGGATTAATATCATTTTTTAACATTATAAGATAAAAGTAATATTTTAAAAACACTTTTAGATCGTAAAAAATGCACAATACTTCAGAATATTTTTAAGATTTATTAGAAAAAACCTCAGAATATAAGAATTGAGTCTTGATTTTTTTCTTAACAAAAATTGTACCTGTAAGATTTAAATAATATGTTCTTAATTTATTGTAAGCCATTTAAAATTGTTTGTATCTGTTATTATTTTAAGAAATTGAAAATGTACTGAATTTCTGCTTCTGAAGTGGATATTTTAAATGCTGTGATCAAAAGATATCTATTAAAGTTATCTTTACGTAATTTTTTAAAGAATATAGGAGCCGAATTCGAAATATTCTTTCAGATACTAAAGTACGTGAACACTAATATTGCATTTTAGCTTCGCTATCTTACCGAGAATAGCATATTTTATCATACTTCTCATTTGTTCCCCCCCCCGCCTATATCTTAATATTAAATGAGTTATTTCTTTATATGTTAAAGGGAAAAATTACTTATTTATGGAATATTTTGAATTTTTAAAACATCTATATAATAAACAAAAGTATGAATTACAATGCTGTAAATTTTCATAAAAATTGAGAGAAATTTCTGTCGAAAATGCGCTTTTGTGTCTAGTTTAAGCTCTCGTACATTTGGCGAAGACATCCTTAAAGCAACACACACTTATAATTAATTTACAGTTACACATTTTAGTTTCATTTCAATGGAATATTTTTTTACGTAGAAGAAACGAGAATAATTTACTATACATTTTAAAAAAAGTATGCATGTTTGAAAGAAATAATTTCGGTATGAATATAAAAAAAGGTACTGTATAAAACTAAAAGAAAAGCAGAAGACAAGAAACACATTGAAAATAAAGGCTTAAAGTGATATTTATTGAAATAGCACATGACAATGTTGTACAAGGAAGGGGCACTTGAGTGACTACAAGTTGTATCTTAACCATGAACTACAGCCACTTGGTGCGCGTATAACAACAATTTTTGTCATTTAATTTTTTTATACAATCACCATGTGGTTGGAATTTTCGCATTTAAGGTTAAAAATAGATGAGACACCGCGAAAACACCCGACCAATGGAGAATGAGTTGCAACAGACCAATTATTTCAAAAGACACCATTCGTGGAACAACACAAAGATACGTAGAAACAGAAATCAAACAGGAATAGCGCACTTCTGGTTGAATGGCTACGTCAACAAACAAAACTGCCGCATTTGAAGTGAAACTAATCCACAAGTGTATGTCGAAACACCGTTACATCCAGAAAAACTGACTGTTTGGTGCGCTTTATGGGCTGGTGGAATCCTTCTTCTAAAACGATGAAGACCACAAGGTTACAGTCAATGGTGATAGGTATAGAGCCATGATTACTAACTTTTTCATTCCTGAATTGAACAATCATGATGTCCAGGAGCTGTGGTTCCAACAAGATGGCGCAACATGTCACACAGCTCGTGCCACAATCGATTGATTGAAAGACACGTTTGGTGACCGCCTAATTCTGTGAATTGGCCAACAAGATCTTGTGATTTAACACCCCTAGACTATTTTCTGTGAGGCTATGTAAAGTCATTGGTCTATGCGGATAAGCCACAAACGCTTGACCATTTGGAAGACAACATTCACCGTGTTATTGCCGATATACGGCCACAAATGTTGGAAAAAAGTCATCGAAAATTGGACGTCCAGATTGACTACATCCGAACCAGTTATCATCCGTTAGTGAATAATCAGTCCTATGCCAGAAATGCCAGAAATCATATTTAAAATGTCGCCACAAGATTATCTTTCGAATAAAAATTCATGTCAATCGAATTATACATCATTTTAGATTTTTTTTTTTTAATGTTTAATTGAATCTTTTTATTGCAATTTTGTAAAGTTCACCCCGACGCCTATACCTCTAAAAAAAACACCCTTTGTTATCATCGTGCATATTTAGATTTGTTAGTGAATAATCGGTTTTTCGGGATGTCATTAATGTATAAATTGAAAAAGCAGGGACCAGTGAGGAGGCTTCCTTTGACCGAGCAACTCCACAGTTTATATTTTTAGAGTCAGAGAGAGGGCTATCATTGACTCTCTGACTTGGAAGAAGTGATTCGTAATATAAGATTGGACTTTCAAAAAAAGTGAATGAGGGGAGGTTGTCGGAGTAGTTAGTTTGTATGTTAGTCCTGTTGGCTGACTCACAGTCTAAAAGAGAAGAGATTTTAATAAACGAAAAGAAGAGAGATCCTCCTCTAAGGAAGAACAAACAAATTTTAAAACACAGAACTTCCGCTAGAAGGAAATATGTGGATAACAAATTCCGGCAACAAATTTAAAGTACTACATGAGAAAATTAATACGTTGCCAATATTTACTACAATTATATCATTTTAGAAATTAAACCCAAAAACGAGCGCCCCATTTTTTAATGTTTAATTCCACGGAATCTAGCCGCCGTAGTGGTATTGATCTCCGAATTTAAAAATCTTCCACTAAAAACCCTAAGTAGTTGATTTTTTGTCAAAATTTGGATTTCACAATAACCCTGACGCCTTTAAAGATACTGCTGAAGAGCGCTAAATGTCCAAAAATGCAAAGTCCTTATAAAATTTACCATGGTTTGGAAGTGAATTCTGTAGAAGAAATCCTCTGGGCTTTGGCTCTAAATAAAGACATTGCTTCATTTGGGTTCAAAAAATCACCAGTTCTAGAGGTTGCAATACCGGTATAACGTGATACCGAATACCGGTATTTTGAGCCATTAGGGCAATTTGACTAATACCGGTATTCACAAGTTTTAAATTCCGGTTTTTCGGTATTTACAAACAGAATCTTTTTTTTTTAAATTGCCTCCCACAATATATGTTCAGAGATCTTTTAACATAGTAAAATAGTATACGTTTTTGTTTTTTATGTCTCCCTAATGGGTGAAATTAATTAGACTATCCGTGAATATAAACGTTGCATCGTAGAAATAAGTGAAGTAAAGAAAATATGTGAACTATCTAAGGAGGCAGGCTATAACTATCCTATTACAACTCACGGTGAAACTGCGCACGCACCGGATCTATAGTCTGATATTCGTATCTCGGACGACAAAGTTGTAGTTGTGAAGAAAATGCGTAATATATTTGAGTACATTTTTTTTTTAAAAATTGGTAAGTTTTTTATTCATATTTGTATTAGTACAGTGTTTCTCAAACTGTGTATCTTTCACTAACAGGGCGCGCCCCCAGGGTGGGGGCGCCCCGATAAACGTACAAGGGGACGCGAGCATATCGAAAATAAAAGATTAAAAAAAAATTATTTACTGGAATGTTCAATAAACAAAGTAAAACAAAATGGCTTTGACATAATAAAAAAATACACATTTACACTGATATAATTTATATATCTTATGCCCGTCCAGTGGGGTTATGCGCTAAACCAATATTAATATTTTAAATAATTGCGTCATTAAAATTTAAATGCCTTCTACTTCTATAACGCACATATTTTCTTTTCGATAATCTTGCCAAATACTAATAATAAAAAATAAACGATTACAACTGTAACGATAAAAAAGGCCAAGAAGAAGATTCTTACAATCCGCCTTTAGATCCCCGCAATACTTAATTATTGCACCCCCTAGTAAATTTTTAAAATTTTTTATTATTTTTCTTTCATAATCGTATATATTTTTAACTTTTAAAAAAAAATTTTAGGAAGATAAAATTCATCACTGTTATACACTCTGTCACTCCGCAGACTGAAAACCAAAAATATATGCACACCAGAAGAAACCGTCATAGTAAAATAGTATACGTTTTGTTTTTATGCTACAATCACGTAGAAATAAGTGAAGTAAGAAATAAAACTCGGCGGTGAAACTGCGAATATAGTCTGGTAAGAGATATGCAAATGATTAAAATTTCGAAGCCAATGAGACAAGGCTAAGTGTGCTATGCGCATATTAGTTGCGCAACTGGGAGAGTTTAAAAGAAGATAAAAATTCATACGAGCGCCGTACGGCTATCAAACGAATCTGATGACTTTGATAGACGATATTGAGACTTAAGGATGCCTCTAGACGAAGACGTAACCGGCGGCAGTACGAGCAGCTGACGGACTTTGATAGGGGCCGTATAATAAGCCTCAGAGGGAAGCAGGTTGGTCGAATAGACGTATCGGCCGCCACCTCGGTCGAAGCGATATGGTAGTTGCTCGGTGTTGGCAACAGTGGATCACAGAAGGTAGAGTGTACCGTCGCGGAGGGTCAGGACGTCCCAGGAACACAAATGATCGCGAGGATCGTGCAATCAGAAGAGTGGCCACTTCGGCACCAACAACGTCGCTAGCATCGATTCAACGCCACTTACCTCCTTCCAGACATCCAGTGCCATCAAGAGAAACCATAAGGAGACGACTGACCGAAGTTGGCGGGGAGCCGACGTCCGCTAAGACGCTTACACTGACCCCACATCATAGGCAGTGTCGACTGGATTTTGCCGACCTCGGGCAACTTGGAGTGTGACAGACTGGAGACGTGTCGTCTTCAGTGATGAATCCCGATTCAGTCTCAGTGCTGATGACCACCGCACGTGTCTGGAGGCGCAGCGGCCAGTGGTCCGATCCGGCATTTATTGTCGAGCGGCATACAGCAATTTCACAAGGTGTGACAGTGTGGGGAGCAATTTCTTGGGACACACGATCATCTTTAGTGGTCCTTCAAGGCACTTTGACAGCTCGCAGATACGTGGACGATATTTTAACGCCGATTGTGCTACCCATGCTATCAAGTCGCCCAGGTGCCATTTATCAACAAGATAATGCTCGTCCACATACTGCGCGACTCTCCCAACAATGTCTTCAAGGATATGACGTCCTACCATGGCCTGCCCAGGTCACCAGATCTTTCGCCAATAGAGCATGTCTGCGACGCGCTGGGAAGGCAACTGCAGCCGCCTTGAGATACAGGAGAATTAACTGCGCAGATGCAAAAGACTATGGCAGGATCTTCCACAGGGGGTCATAAGTGATCTAATTAAATCGATGCCACGCCGAATTTCGGCTTGTATAGCTGCCAGAGGTGGTTTTACTACTTACTGATTTTTAACCTTTTGCAAGCTGTAACCGCTTAATAAAATGATATTTTGTTCTGAATTTTTAATCATTTGTTTATTTTCATATACACTACATGCATACCAAATTTCGTGAATGTAGCTCCAATTTCTTCTGGGTGCATATATTTTGCGACAGAGTGTATTGTCTTCAGCTGAAGGCAACAGAATGTATCGCTGCGGTTTGACCTTCGAACTTAGCTGTACGGTTGCGTCCCTGCTCTTATGTATTTGTTTTTCATTTAGAGGTTGCAAATAAACTATTTTCTGCGATTTTTTCCTTGTAAAATATTTTTATGATTTTTGGAAAAGCACAGAGAGCTCTTTGAAGGATTACTTAGCCAAGATTTATTTCTATGAGTTATTCCCAAACATATAAAAAAGCATAATGAAAAACGTTTTACATAATTTTTTTTTTGAACATCCATATTGTAATAAATACACTTTTATTCCGGAGCTGTCACGCCGAGCACAGAGTGCACGAAATCGGTAATTCTGGCAAAAGTGTTTAATTGTTACCAATGGCTCTGACACACTATCCTCCTGTTTGACAGTCTTAACGTGTGAACTAAAATATATTTGTCACATATCTCTCCCTCTTTTTGGGAGTGACAAACGTTTTTTACAATCTTAAGGTACTTGTTTTGACTGAGTTCCCGGTGTGATAACTTTTTCCGAAATATTTTCTGTATTCTTGAAAGTAGGTGAGTATATTTTCTCTTAATTAAATTATTCACTGAAATTACGATTTTTATTGTGTACTATAAAAATAATTATAAAAAAAGATTGGGGTGGCTCAATAACCCCCTCGACCATTAGTATGAGTGCGCGCCTGCTCCAGGTTTAAAACATGTTGAAGTCTTTTCACTTTAAATATAAAAATAATACAATTATTTCTCATCGGAATTTTTATATTATTGTTCATTATTCACCATCAATCTAAATGATAATTCTGTGAGGGTTTAAAATTACAGTTCGCTTAAAACTAATTATAATTTGAGCAATGATTTAAAAAAAATCATTTTACATTTTTGTAAACATTATCGCGCACTATTTTTATTCTGCTTTAATTCAGCGATTATTTCAATAATGTTTTATTTTTCTTATAAATGAACTCGTGCAAAAGAGCGCGGGTACTTCAGCCGGTATACTTTTAATGTATCAGTGCTGCACAGAGTATTATAAAACTAATTTAATACTAAATTAAGAACAAGATTAATAAGTATGGGGCGACTTCCATGGACTTGTCTTAGAGAGCAAAGTTTTTCAAAAGAATGCCTATGATTAGAAATTGACCCTCTGAGTTCTTTTTCTATATTTGGCTGATATCTGAATTTTGTCTTCTAAGCAACCACCGCATTTTTGCAATATGTTGCAATTTAAAAATTAGAGAAAGGGAAAAATAACATGATAATTATCCTATTACTTAATATTTTTTTTTGCTTAAAAGCAACATATACAAAATTTAATACTTATGTCATGAATTTGTACGGCATAAATTAAGATTATTGCTTTAGCGTAAAAAAAGTGCATTATTGCATTCAGTACATTAATGTATTAGGGTGGCGCGATAAAAATTGTGATTGATAAGGGGCGCCAGTATTGAAAGTTGAGAAGCACTGTATTAGTATGTCATACTTTAGATTCAAAATATTTTTTTCTCAATTCATTATATATGTGGTTCATAAATAATAACCGATAGTTAATGTGAATGAGAATAACTTCAAAAACACAGAAAATCAGTTGATAATACTCGGTTTTGTTTTTATTTATCCGAGAATATCGCGCATTTTAAAATTATATTACGCATTGTATCATCAATACACCAACTAGCGTAGGTGCCAAAAGAGCGTTTTCTTCGACAGCTGGTAATTTTTGCGCAATAGTACGTTCCAGACTTCTTGACAGTACATTTGATGCATATGCTTTTTGAAATCACATTTCAAAAAATTTGTATTAGTACCACAGATTGAATAGTGATATTTACTATTTTGTGATTTAAATAAATAAGATGTTAGACTTTAATTTTTTGTGATTCTTTTAAGTAACGTTTTAATTTATAAGTTACACATTATTTTGTGGTATTTACACTTTCTAATAAAACTGACAAATAAAACAAAGAAACAGCTGTGTGTTTTTTTTTTTCTAAAATTTCTACTACCGGTATTAAGACCTAAAAATACCGAATACCGGTATTGAACCTTTGGTCCGATATTGTAATCTCTAACCAGTTCTAATCAAGTGTAGTCCTCGGTACTGGACATGGTCAAAATTCCGAGTTCTCTAAATATAGCCCTGAAGCAGCTTCGGTGAGTGAGTAATTAATTATCAAGTCGCAATCTAAAAACAAGTCGAGGGTTGTTGGAGATGCACCTTGAAGATTTAACCATGGTCACATGACAAATACGATACCTGAGCTGGCAACCTACTTTTCTTAATCTCGCACCAAGTCAGTTTAAGCAGTTTCATTTTTGACGGTAGCTTCATGGACGGTAGCCTAATGGTAATGGTCACTATGCTAATGCCCGAATTCCACCCACGGCATGACTTGGTAAATTGGAGAGGGGGTGTAGGCTCAGGTTCATCTTTGTCTCTTCACAGGCATTAAAAAAATACAAGATTTGTCAACAATAACCCTCGTATTCCTGTCTAGTGTGATGTGAACAACAGTCAAGTAACAAGAACGACACTTCAACTCTAGCAACCCACTCTCCGAAATTCCAGAGAATGTCAGAGTGAGTATTTCGAACCTCGAGACATTGAACATGCTTCATCTCCTTTATAAGTCATGTCTTCAGAACTTGAGCCCGCTACTATAAAAGCGAGTGTGCTTGACCATGACCATTTGGCAATCCCAACCATCTACACATATCAGGCCTTCAGTACTTGAATCGAGTATAATGAATTTAAGCGCGAGTTCTTCTTTGTGAGGAAAGTGTTCTGCGAAAATATATCTTATTTCTAGAAACATCTTATTTTCTATTTTAGTTTTTTTTAATTGTGAGTCCAAAGACTGTGTTGATTTTAAGATGAAATTAGGAATTATTTGTTCCTGCTTTGTGTTCGAACAAGCACATGTTTCAAAACATACGTTGCTCTATGTAAGAGTGTTTATTTTAAACTTCTACACATTACTGTGAATATTTATGGAATTGTTTTGTTTTCGAAAGATAAATTTAATAAAGTTTTGTTACGGTAAAGATATTAAATAATGAATTTAGGAGACATATTTTTTTAAAAAAGGGAGTAAGTACTTTAAATGACCCTCCAAAAATCCTTTTTCATTTTTGTAAGATTTCTTAAGCCAGTTCAAGTTTGTAAAATGATAGAATATAATAAAAATAATTCCATACTTTTACATAAAATGAGAATAAAGGTTATAGTTTCGTAAATACTGCTATTCCTTGTCATTCAGAACGTTTGCTATTTTTCATTCTGAGAGTATTTATTTTGAATAGAAATTCCTACTAAAAAGTTGCGGTATAAAGCAGATCATGATATCTGAGATTAAATACGTGTAGGAGTATTTTACAAAATAATTCCATAAGAAAATTTTTAAAAACCAAATCACAAATATAAAACTTTCTTTAAAATTTGATGAGGTCAAACCACTTCCTGAAAAATGTAACATAATGCTTATTTACTTGGGAGGGGGGACTTATGATTGAAATTCTCATCAAAAGAGTAATGAAGTACAATCGTGTTTTTCATTTAATTTAATTCAACCCTTAAGGAAACTTCATAATCAATTTAGTATGTTACAATTTCTACTCGCAGTGAAGTACCCTTACGGTATGGTATTTTCTCTCATGGCTTTCCAAACGTGAACGAACCGCAAAGCCTCTCTGGTAGAGCGAACATCGATGCGGCCACTGGTTGGACTGCAGATAGGAATGATGCAACAGTTGATATGATGTTCGATCTGTCGTACTACAGCATTTACAACGACGAACTATAATGTCACTTGAATTCATTTTCTCTCTCTTGAATCCTGCTTCAGACCCCTCTCCACACAGTGTGCATGTATAGCACGGTCCCAGTGAGTGAGTGAATATTAACATCGCCCTATTCTGCTACACGAGGGATTTTGGCGACGGGCTACGTAATTTTGAACCATGGTCAAGTGACGTGGACGACACCTGAGCTGGCACCCCTCTCCTAACTACCACACCACACCTACGGGAGGACGTTTCAGCTCTGGACAGATTTAACGTGCATCGCTGCCCAACACGGCCACGGCAGGTCTTTTTAGTGGTACTGGGCTCGAACTCATGACATGCTTCCATGATCCGTTGCCTTTACCACTGGGCTACATAGCCCAGCACGGTACCAGAGGACCGACATAAATAAATCTTTTTCTGTTTCTTCGAATGTATTTCGACAGTAAAAAAAAAAGTAAGAAAAGTCTTCTTTAGAAGGATTTACGTTGCCTTCAGCCATATTAAGGGAATAACTCTAAATAAATCACTGTTATAGAAATATAATACTTTCCAAATAGCAATCAACAAATACAAGCAGGGAAATCAACTTATAATAGTCATTTGAAAAGTTTGTATACTACACTGGTGTGCAAAAATTAAGGACGAGACGGTTTATTCAATATAACTTTGTACAAAAGCTTTCCAAATCAACACATTTATAACCGTAAGATCCCCAATACGTAAAGACATGTGTAATGTAAGCAACACTTACTAAAAGCGAAATCAGAGGGATAAAAAGAAGCTTGATTGAAAAAGCATGGAGCGCAATGCGACTGAAGGCCGAAACATCCCTGTGATGGTGTCCAGCAAGAAACATCCGGTCTTTAGTAGGGGGATATGATGTCCCCTGACTGCTAGGCAGGTTTCACAGCGTCTGCCCATGCTAAGAATGAGGGTGTCAATGAGTTGTTGAGGCATTGCTGCCCATTCGTCTTGCAGCGCCAATCGAAGCTCCCGAATCATTACTGATGGTAAGGTACGAGCTGCCAAGCGTCTGCCAAGAAAGTCCCATACATGCTTGATGGGATTGAGATCCAGAGATCGTGTCAGCCAATCCATACGTTCAATATCCTCACTCTCTAAGAGCTGTTCGGCAGCTACTGTGCGATGACATGGTGCATTGTCGTCCATGAAAAGGAACTGCAGACCCATAGAGCCTCTAAAAAGACGCACATATGGAAGAAGAATCTTGTTACAATAATGGGTCCCGTTGACTGAACCTGCGTCGAAGATGTGAAGGTTTCTACGACTACCAAGCATGATGCCTCCCCAAACGAGAACACCGCGACCTCCATACCTGTCCCTTTCAATGATGTTCGAGGGATAATTGCGGCTTCCCCGCTCTCTCCAGATGAATATGCGATGAGAATTGCTACTCAAACTGAATCTGTTCTCATCTGTAAAGAGTACTCGTCCCCATTCATTGTCTCTCCAATTCCGGTGTTCCCAGAACCACAGAGAACGCCTTCTCTGATGGGCAGGCGTTAAAGGTACACACCGTACAGGGCGTCGTGCAAACAGACCACCACCGTGCAGTCTTCTGGCCACGGTAAAACGCGATATCGGTCGTCCAGTCGCCTGTGTCGTGTGTCTAGCGATTTCTCCCGCTGCCTGCCGCCTGTTTCTTCTGGCCTGTAAGACAATGTATCAGTCATCTGCGGGTGTGGTTCTTCGTGGACGACCACTACTGAACCCCCGGATAGCTGTTCCTGTAGTTTGAAATTGTCTCCAAAGTCGTGAAACGATGCTGTGAGCAATTCCGAACTCTGCAGCTACACTTGTCACACTTTGGCCTTCCTCCAACTTCCCAATGATTCGACCTCAGGTAAAAGCATTCAGATGTCGTCTAACAGATTGATTATTCGCCATTTCTCACTGAGGTAGCAACTTGGTGTGATTTTAACTGCTATACGGCGTGCAATCTCTTTGCCAGAAATACTGATCTTACACCGACAACATGCTTTATACTACTCAGACACTCCCCCATTACGTCTACCTGCATATTTGCGCATGTGCTACCGTACATCACCTTACTTAATCTCCTGATTGGTCTTTCTGTCCGCTCTGCCTCTTCGTTCAGCTGATATGCTAATTTTTCGACTTCGTCCTTAATTTTTGCATACCAGTGTATCTAAAAAAAGCATGTTACCATTTCCTGCGAGTCATATAACCTTTTGACTATTTTTATAACAGTTGTGCTGCTGGGTGTCGAGTGGTTAGGGTCACCAAAGAGAGCCAAAGGTTAGAGGGCTGAAAATCCTTTGAATTTCCATGTAGAGCATTTGTTCCGCTTGAATAGAGAAGTGTTAAGTCATCCCGTTAGTGTGGTATGAAGTACGCATAATGGACTGCCAGCTCAGATATCGTTCTCGTCAAGATGAAAATTTCTTCAATAATAAACCCTTTGTTTCAATATACGACTTTAAAAAACAATAAATAATTTAATTAGTAGCTTTTTTACATGCATTTTATAAAGCTTAAGTTTTATCTAAAATTTTTAATTTTAGATAATAGATTTTTTTTATTCTAATAACTTTGATTAAATTATCTTTCTACAGAAAAAAAAATTAAACATAAAAACTCAAAACTTTTAGTCAAATTTGTTAGTTCACAGCAGTCTTAAAGATACTGTGTGCGTATTTTTGTTCTTTAAGCTGAAGAGCATTGAGTAGCAGTATGCTTTTTTAAAACTATTTCTTATTCTCAATATATCCTTCATGTCTAATCAGCTCACATTATTACATAAATAATTAGAAGTTCCTTGTTTTTGTGAAAATGGAGACCGAATTCGTTTTCGCAAGTTCATTATATATTTTCAGTTCGATTCCATCAAAGTGTTTGAAGTACTTTCGAATACTTTCAGTGTCGAAGGGCATTTCATCTCTTTTTCATATTTCTGCGTCTTACTGACATCAGAAAAGCTCTATTTTTAGAAAGATTACTTCAAATGTCATTCGTCATTTCAATTTGGGTTTACTGAATCGATCATTATTTTTTAAGACGTCTTACAACGTTAATCATGCTTTTCATATATTTTATGTGTTTCGTCCTATATCATTATACTGAGTATATTAAAAGTTACGAAACGTTGAAGAACTTACAGCTGTTGATGTGTTTATTTAAAGTAAATAGTTGAATTTTGTTCTCGGTTGAAGAACATAGTATTTTCTCATATTCGTATCATTCCTTGGAAGCTGGTAAGTTCTTTAATTTACGTCTTGAAATATTTCATGCAGAATTTTTCATTTTGGCTCCTTTTAAGTAGACTTTATCGATTTGTTTTTGAAGTGATAACTTCTTTAGGCGCGTTTTGTTGAAGAATGAACTTCAAAGAAGCGTCAGGTTCGGGTGCGTTACAGTGATTCGGCTCCAATCCTAAATCACGCTCGATTCGACAACGCACGTTTAGTTTTGAATTTAACACTTTTTAGGAGCATGTTTTTTTGTTGTTTCTTTTGTTTTGTTCATTTTTTAGGAGAAATTATATTTTCTTTATTTAAATAAACTTTCACGACACTCCAATAGGAAGACTTCGAGTCTCTATACCGATTTAACGACCTTTAACCCTTCTGCACGATTGGATTTGAGTGGTGTCAAGACTCGAACTCAGGAGCTGCCATGAGTTAAATCTTTAAAAGCGCAAAGTACTTATGTTTGCACAGTGCGGAAGAATGCTGAATGAATTACCAGCTTAGATGTCATCTTTGTCACTTGAGCTTGGTCCAAAAATTTAGCCAAGTAATTTATTTTGGTTGATGTCACTTCCAATAAACGTCAATTGAGGTGTCGTCCTTGTCTCTTGACGGTGGATACAAATCTCTGGTTCCGATTAGTGCAATATTGACTTTGAAGTAAAATCCTAGGAGAGCCCCCACCCTTGGCGACAAACCGAACAAAGCGCCAAGTCAGAACAAGACGGCGCCAAGTGAAACCGAGAATGGCGGCAAGGGAATATAGAGGGATAAGGTGGATGCGTAATGAACATATAAGTAAACAATACAGATATTAAACATTTAAGGTAAAAAATATAAAAACAGCACTTATTTTCTTACTGCTGATATTTTCCGAGTGGAGGGTACAGTGTAACAACAGATTTTAAAAAAAGCCTTACAGGTCTCATCGCTAAGCGAATGATCGTGTGAGCGCCGCCATATTTATTCTGCGAGGTAATGATCGAACATACATTCGGCGTGGCTGATACGATTTCGAAGAAAGCGTTTTATTGCTGACTATGTTACATAATGCCGATTATTACATTTAGGACATTCATTACTCGAAGCAATCAATCCTTCCTTCATACACCATTCTCTCTCAATCAATTCTTTCTTACCTTTCGCATTCAATACAGTAAAATATTCTAAAGTATATTCCCTCGCACACGCAGCCAGCCCGGAGCCCAACAACAAAATGAAATTCAAAATGCGCGCAAACAAAATACAAAAATGCTAGAAATAGTTAGGGTTGCCATATGTAGTGTTTAAAAGTAGGGTTACCAAGATGGCGCAATTATCGCCAAACAAAGTAATTCGCGCCAAGGGTGTGAGCTCTCCTAGGAGTGAACCGTAAACCTCGTCATTTTAAACTACATGTAAATGACAAAGAGAACATTTATGTTGGTACCCCACGCCAGCGTGAGGACTTGGAGTCTTCACAGCATTTCTTAAGTGGCAACGGGATCGATCCCGCTACTTGTAAGCACGAGTTCGTGACCATCACCTTTCTTCTACCGTGACCACGTAGGGACATCGAGACTGGAAATCCCTACTCCGAAAAGTTAACCACGAGTTCACCGTTATAAACACTACTAAAATATTATATGTAATAGTTATGAAAATATCTTATAAAGGGTGCTTTTTTGAGAGGTATAGAAATTTAAATTGCAATAAAACAACGATGTATTATTCGATTGATGTGGATTTTTTTTATTCGAAAGATAATCTTGTGGCATTACATTTTAAATATAATTTCTGGCATAGGACTGTCACGGCTGTCTCGGAAGTAGTCCAATCCAGACGTTCAATTTTCGATGACATTTTCTTAACATTTGTGGCCGTATATCACGGCGAATGTTGTCTTCCAAAATGGTCAAGCATTTGTGGCTTATCCGCATAGACCAATGACTTTACATAGCCTCACAAAAAATAGTCTAGCGGTGTTAAATCACAAGATCTTGGAGGCCAATTCACAGGTCCAAAACATGAAATTAGGCGAACACCAAACGTGTCTTTCAATAAATCGATTGTGGAACAAGCTGTGTGACATGTTGCGCCATCTTGTTGGAACCACAGCTCCCGGACATCATGATTGTTCATTCAGGAACGAAAAGTTAGTAATCATGGCTCTATAGCGATCACCATTGACTGTAACGTTATGGCCTTCATCGTTTTTGAAGAAGGATTTCACCAGCCCATAAAGCGCCCAAACAGTCAGTTTTTCTGATGTAACGGTGTTTCGACTTACACTTTTGAATTAGCTTCACTCCAAATGTGGCAGTTTTGTTTGTTGACGTTGCCATTCAACTAGAAGTGCGCTTCATCGCTAAACAAAATTCGCTTACGAAAATCAAACATTATTTTAGAAATAAAATTGCACAATTTGAAAGCGTTGTTCGGGCGTGAGTCTATTCATGATGAATTGCCAAACCAAACTGAGAATAAATCACTTGACAGCTGTTAAATCGGTCGCCATCTTGGAAAGTAATGCCAACTTAAACTTCTACACCTGAAAAAAAAACACTCTGTATATATACACTCAGGAACATTGAAAATAGCGACCCAAGAAGGAAGCTAAGTACAATCGCGAAACGTTGCAAATAAGTACAGCGTAATGTGATATGCAAATGATCCAAGTTTTGTCCGAACACTCATGCTCATACATGCTTATGTGGCACTACAATCAAGAAGAGGGTGCTGTATAAGCCAGCGCAAATTCGAAGATTCATAAACGTCACGATTACCCGCCGATTGTAGGAAGACTTTGGTAAGCGAAACATGCCAGGTAAACGTGCTAGAAGACATTTGTCACAGTTAAGCGAGTTTGAGAAAGGCCAGATCATCGGGATGAAAACTGAAGGTTGGTCGACGCGCCGTGTTGCTGGCCAGGTGGATCGTTTGGATTGTGCCGTTAGAAATTGGGAGCAGTGGACACGAGAAGGCACCCACGCGCGGAAAACCGTGACTGGAGCGACCAGGAAGACCACGAAGAAATAGAATCGAAGGATCGTGCGGCAAGCACTTGTGAACCCCACAGTGACTCATCCAACGGCACGAGTAGACGTAGGCGTAGTAATTCTTCCACAAACAATTTCCAGACACCTTGCAGAAGCAAATCTTAAATCCAAGCGCCCTTTCCGTGCACTCCCTTTAACACCGGAACATCGGCAACTGCGTCTACAGTGGTGCCAAGCCAGATCAATGTGGAATGTCACAGATTGGCAAAAGGTTGTGTTTAGTAATGAATCCTGGTTTGATTGGGGACAGATGATAACCGTGTACGGGTGTGGAGGCGCACTGATGAGCGGTACAATTCCACCCGCACTGTTCTACGTCACACTGCCCGCACAGCTCGTGTAATGGTCTGGGGGGTATAACCTATCATAGCCGGTGCATTTTAATTGTGATGCGTGGAACCTTAACGGGCCAACGTTACGTTGATGATATTCTTCGACTTCATGTAGGACTTTTCCTAAATGGTCTCCCAGGGGCAATTTTCCAGCAAGATAATGCTCGTACGCATACAGCAAGAGTGTCTCAAGACTTCCTACGTCGTTTTCAGACTCTTCCACGGCCAGCCCGCTCCCCCGATTTGTCCCCTGTAGAGCACGTGTGGGATGAGTTAAAACGGCAGATGTCATCGTGTCACTCTGTATAAGATTTAGAGTTGACTGTTCAAGATTTTTGGGCCCATCTGCCTCAGGACAACATAGGTTCTAATCAACTCAATGCCGGGCCGTGTGGGGGTATGTATTGCAGCTGGAGGTGGTCCAACGTGCTATTGAAGTTGCCCAGTATTTCTGTCGTTAAACACCTTGCATTCGTTTAATTACCTTGTTTTTGAGATCAAGTGAATCTCTCATCTGTGTCATTATGTGCATTAAATTTCATTTCAATCAGATGCTTTTTTCTTGGGTAGCTATTTTCAATGTTCCTGAGTGTATACAGGAAAATAAATATATACTTAAAAATAGATTACACAGTTTATTTAGCTGTTTGTCTGTCACTTTTCTTTCCTTAAAGTTTTAGTACTTTTTCTCTCAAAAGTTCTTAAATATGTTTTAAAATTTTATTGGTATATCAAATTAATAAACAAAAGTTTGCTGTTTGCATAACAGCCTGAAAAATTACCATAAAATAAGTTGACAAAAATATTTTTTTATTAAATCCATACATATATGATTACAGATACATACATGAAATTAAATATGTACACAGAAACAGATTACACAGTTTATTTAGCTATTTGTCAGTTTCTTTTCTTAGTTTAAAGTGTTTCTATATTTTCCCTCCAACAATAGTTATTCAATTATGCATTGTTAAAAATGCAGATTAAATGTTTTAAAACTATTGGTATCATGCACAGTAATAAGCAAAAATTCTTCACTCTCTTCAATAACAGCATTAAAAATTACCAAAAAATAAAGTTCCCATTTAACAAATATATAATATAACATGTTATCGTAAAATAAGTTTAAAATATATATTTTAGATGAATTGTACATATATTAAAGCATATATACACCTAAAGTAAATGTATATGTAGAGAGAAAATATAATACACCCATATGTAAAAATGCAATTCATTTAGCTAATAAAGTAGGTATTTTTTTCAAAGCAAAAAAAAAAGACAAACAAATTTAAAAATAGTAGCTTTATTGGTATCAAATACAATCACAGCATTAAGAATTATTAAATAAATTTCAAATATATTTTTAGACAAAAATCTATACTATATAATTATAGATATATACAGGAAAAATAAATACATACATAAAAATAGATTATACAATTTATTTAACTGTCTTTAAATCTTTGGTACCTTTTCTTCCAAAAATAGTTATACATTGTTGCATCAGTGAATTAAATATGTAATAAAACTTTATTGGTACCATGCATAGTACATGCATAAATTCATTGAATTTATCAAGCTAATCGATATTTCTGAGGCAATTTGACGTTGATTATTTTGTTTAAGGAACATATTTTCATAATCACATTAGAAAGAAGTTTCTGAACTATTTTATAGTTGTAGAGCACTGCTGTGACAACATCTGGAGAGGGGCACAATAAACTTCCTCTGTCTAAGTTACGTATTAAATCATAGTTAGAATTTAGTTCAAAAGATTTATTAAGAACAAGTGTTTTGGAACAAAAGTCGCATTTTAATTTTTTAAGTGCTGCTCTAGCACAAACACCAGCTAAATATGTTAAAACAGGTAGATACGGCTGAGCATCACAAAAATCTTTTTCAGATAGTTTAATATTAAATTATGCAATACTTATGACTCTAAAGATTTTCATTACACGAATCTTCCAAATGAATGACTTTTAAGTTAAGCAGGCCATATGGTTTTGAAACCAAAGTTAGAGGTAAAAAATTTTGTATTCTTAGTTTAGCTTCTACTTCATAAAAAGGTTGAATTGATATTAAATAATGAGAACCTGAAAGTGTTCTATATTTCCCAATATTCTATATTTCTAATGCATCTATTTGAATTTATCCGGGAAGAAAATATTGTAATTTTAATTCGTTAATGCAATATTTTGACATTCAAGTAAAGCGTATGTGGTATGAATAAAATCAAGATGTGTTTCTTCAGTGAGGGTGCCAGTAGTACAATTTTTTCCCTTCCACGAGTCTAACCATGACAAAATTTTATGCAAGAGTTCACATGTTTGGTTGTCTGGAGATAAAGTAACGGCCGCGGTAGCCAAGTGGTATAGGTATCGGATCGTGGCTTGCCTTGCCACGAGTTCGAACCCAATACCATTAAAGACCCGCCGTGTAGGGCAGCGATATACGTTAAATCTGTCGAATGCTGAAACGTCCTCCTTTTGGTATGGTGTGGTAGTTAAGAGAGGGATGCCAGCTCAGGTGTCATCCACGTCACTTGACCATGGTTCAAAATTACGTGGTCTGTCGCCAAAAGCCCTCGTGTAGCTGAACGGTGCGACGTTAATATTCAACCAACCAATCAACTGGAGATAAAGTAATCAGTTGCTGATAAGGATCAAGCAAATGTTGTACCTTTAAAGGTGTTTTAACATTAACTATTTTCCACCATGTACAAATTAAAGAAATAAAAATTGATGTTGTTCCATAACTAATTAGTTTATGTTGCTCTCCTAATAGCTGAACCTTCTGAATAACAAAACTATTAAATATCTTAAGCACAAGTTTCACATTTTGTTTTTCAAGATTTGTAGGACATAAAGCCTTCAAAGTTAAACCATAAGCAAACTTTACTAGTTTATTACTTTCTATGTCATATAGTTGTTTAAGTGTAGAGAAATTTGTTTCTAATAATGGAAACTTATTATGATCTTCAAAATCTGGAAAATAAAATCATTGATCTGCAATTTTTTGATTAATCCAATTGCTACGAATGCATTTAAAAATGTGCACTGAATCAATAACAAAAAATAAAGGATTGGAAGAATCAGAAGGATGGGGATATACAATGCTCAATTTGGGAGGAACAGAAACGTTTGACATTGCTTTTCGATTTATAGAATTATATTCAGAAACTTCACCTATAACTTTGAATCCTATACCATCAAGCTATACGACAATTTTTTTAACAACATTAAACAATTTTTCTCCATCGATTTTTTTCACTGGCATTTTATGAACTACTTCTTTGAGAGGAGAAAGAAGACTTTGAATCATGAACACATATGCTGAAGTAGCAGCTTGTTCACTGTTATATGCCATCCCTAAAATATTACCCCTTTAAAATCTAAATATGGCTTTTTTTAAATGGTTTTCGTCAAGGAAGGACCTCTAGGTAGGACCTCTAGAAAACAATTGCAAAAATTTACGGGTTTCGCACCAGATTTTGATATTGAAAACTGCTCCGCCGTTATTTTAAAAAAATTAAACCTACCCGATTTAATTTGTTTAGCTAATTTTTTACAACTAGAAACAAATGGAACTGCTGAAGAACTTTGTAATAATATTTTGCTTTCACTAGCTGATTTATCCGCTTTTCATAATAAATTAAATACACGAGGTGTAGAGGAATGCCCCCGCGGGATGCAGAAAATTCCTTTGCTTTCCCCCCACTTTCTACAGACAGGAAATCGGCTGACGGACGCCTTTAGCCAAATTAATGAGTCAGCTGTTCCCTCTATTTCGAAAAAAGATTTATCGTGGCTTTTTGTTAAAGATTTACTTCTAACTCTTCGTTCTTTCAGTGCAGATGACTCATACTCAATTGAACATTTTTTTTCTGATGTGGAGGAAAATTTAACGTTTTGCCTAATAACCGAACAGCAAAAAATTATTTTTGTAAAACGGCTTTTGACAGGAACTGCAAAATTATTTATTCAATCTCAGCTTGGTATAAACTGTTACAGTTTTATAAAAACACTACTTATTCAGGAATTTGGAAAAAAATTAAATCAAGCTCAATTTCATAAGGAATTACAAAATAGAAAAATGCGGCCTAATGAAACGGTATTCCAATATTTAGTCGCTATTCGGGAATTAGCGAATCGAGGTCAAGGGTTTCACGACGAAACTTCAATTATGGAATATTGTATTAATGGAATCCCCGATTCTCCTTCAAATAAGCTAATATTATATGGATGTACAACAATTCAGGAATTTAAAGAAAAATTAGGAATTTATGACAAAATATTTGAAAATAAAAACAAAAATCGCTCTTATGATACGTCGCGTAATCCAAACTTTAGTAGCCAACGCCGTGATGTTGAAAGTACACTTCATAAACATCGATATGATAGATATCCAAAATTCAATGCACCAAAGCCTAATTCAAAATTTGAGAATAAAAATTTTAGAGATAGGAATCACGTAACTTGTTTTAATTGTTCGGGATCCGGTCATATTTCTAAATTTTGCCCAGATAAACATCGTGGTCCAAAGTGTATATTATGCGAAAATTTTGGCCATAAATCTGATGCTTGTCCTCAAAAAAATATCCCTTCTTCTAATAATGTTGATGAAATTACCCCATTAACTACTATGTGTAAAGAAGTTAAAATTTTATCTAAAAAAATATTATCTTTAGTTGATACCGGAAGTCAAGCAACCTTAATGAAAGAAAGTGTATGGAATCAATTAGGCTCCCCTTCTTTAATAAATAGTGGTAATATACTAACTGGTTTTGGCCTTTCAAAAACTCATGTAATTGGTTCATTCAACTCAACTGTTTCAATTGACAACCAAGACTTTCATGTTAAAATTAATGTTGTCCGCAACCCCTCAATGAACTTTGATATTATTATTGGTTGTAATCTAATTAAACAAGCTAATTTGACTATCACCCCTGATAGTGTTATGTTTTCTAAGCCACAAATCGAAGTATCTGACGCTTCTCCACAACCATTTGTTTTCGCAATTACTGACGAATTCCTAAATTTGATATTGGCCCTGAAATTCCAAAACAAACTCGTAATGATGTTGAGGCATTACTCGTATGTTATAGGCCGAATAAAATTAAAACGACGCATATTGAGTTAAGCATTAGCGTTGCGGACGATAAACCAATTTATCATTCTCCAAGACGGTTACCTTTTACTGAACGTGATATAGTAGATAAACAAATAGATGGACACAAAATGGTGTTCTTGAACCATGTTCATCTGCTTATGCTAGCCAAGTCCTAGTAGTCCACAAAAAAGACGGCAGTCCACGAGTCTGCATTGATTTTCGAAAATTAAATCGTGTGTTAGTTAAGGATCACTATCATCTGCCCTTCATTGAGGATATTTTAGATAAACTTCAGGATACTAGAGTTTTCAGTACCATTGATTTACGTAATGGCTTTTTCCATGTGCCTGTTAACAAATAGAGTCGCTCATATAGCTCCTTTGTAACACAAAATGGTCAATTTCAGTTCCTTAAAATGCCTTTCGGACTCTCTACATGCCCTTCAACGTTTTATCAATACAGTTTTTCGTGATTTAGTTGTTCAAGGAATTGTTCTCCCTTACATGGATGATATAGTTATCCTTGCTAAAAATGAATCTGAGGCTATTGATAGACTCAAAAAGTTCTTAAAGTGTACAGGAATTACGGATTGGAAATTAATTTTGATAAATGTCAATTTCTGCATAGGAAAAATGAATTTTTAGGCCAGATTATTGAAAATAATAAACTTTTTCCTTCCCCTTCTAAAACTAAATCAGTTGTCCATTACCCCGAACCAAAAACAACTAAAGAAGTTCAACGTTTTTTAGATCTCACTGGATATTTCGTAAATTTATCCCTGCTTATTCTGTAATTGCTAAGCCACTTAGTGATCTTTTACGTAAAGATACTCCTTTCAATTTTGATGTAAAACAAAAGGCTTCCTTTGACGAGTTAAAACGTTTGCTCTGTCAGAAACCTGTCTTAGGTATATATCGACAAAATTGTGAAACTGAAATACATACTGATGCATCAATGGACGGACTTGCTGCTGTTTTATTACAAAGATCCCCCGATGATAATTCCTTACATCTTATATATTACAAGTCTAGAAAAACGTCCGAAACGGAGAGAAAATATACCAGCTACGAACTCGAAGTTTTCGCAATCATAGAAGCTCTCAAAAAATTTAAAGTGTACATTTTAGGAATGCCTTTCAAAATAATTACTGATTGTAATGCATTTACAAAAACTATGAGTAAGAAAGATCTAAACACACGAATCGCGCGTTGGGCCCTGAATTTACAAGATTATGATTACACCATTTTGCATCGCTCTGGCTCACAAATGGCCCATGTCGACGCTTTAAGTAGAATACAGGTTTTAACAAATCAGTGTACTGATTCTATTGTGCATAGGATAAAAGAATCTCAAGAGCTGGACCCACACATTCTTTCCATAAAAGCTCTTCTTCAAAATGGTCCATATTATAACTGCTATATTAAAAATAATATACTATATAAATTTATTGACGGTGCCGAAGTCCTTGTTATTCCCGACGAGATGCAGCATCACTTTATCAAAAATGCTCACGACAAAGGACATTTTTCAGTCAAAAGAACTCTAGAACATATAAAAAATAAATATTTTATACCACAACTTCAATCCAAAATTGAAAAATATATTTCTAATTGTGTAACATGTATATTGAAAAATAAAAAGTCTGGTAAACAAGAAGGATTTCTCCATCCTCTTGTCAAAGATGATATACCTCTAAATACATACCATATCGATCATCTTGGTCTTATAGCAACTTCAAGTAAAAACTACAAATTCATTTTAGCTGTCATTGACTCTTTCACTAAATTCGTTTGGTTATACCCTACAAAAACTACATCTACTTCTGAGGTAATAAAAAAATTAGACATTCAAAAAACTACATTTGGAAATCCTCGTTTTCTTATCACTGATCGTGGAACTACTTTCACTTCAGACGAATTCCACACTTATTGTTCGGAACAAAAAATTACACTTCATCATATTACTACAGGTTTGCCACGTGCTAATGGTCAAGTAGAACGCATTAATCGAACAATTATTCCTGTCTTATCTAAGATGTCAGAAGACGATCCCACGAAATGGTTCAAACATGTTCCTTCACTACAAGAAGTCTTAAACACAACATTCCAACGAAGCATTAGCACCACTCCTTTTGAATTACTCTTTGGAACACAAATCAATAAAAAGACTGATTTGCGCATTCAACAATTAATCGACGAACAACTACAACTCGAATTTAATGAAAACAGAGAACTCATACGTAAAGCGGCAAAAACGCAAATAATTAAAGTGCAAAATGAAAACAAAAAGTCTTATAATCTTCGACGAAAATCTCCTTATTTATACAGTGTTAAGGACTTAGTTGCTATTAAAAAAACGTAACAAGGAACTGGACAAAAACTTTGCAATAAATTTATCGATTCATATAAAATAACACAAGTAAAACCTAACGATACCTACAACGTCGAAAAATGTAGAAATTTTGATGGCCCAACCAAAACAAGTACTTGTGCCGAATACTTGAAACCATGGCCTAACAAATGAATGTTACATTACGAACGAAAACTTTTACTTTAACATTTTTTTTTGACATTATCACCATACTCAAGATTGCTTTGTATTGTTTGTCTTCTTTCCATCTGTATATCTATTTTTTTTTATTCTTTATTATTAGTTTTGATTTTCTGATACATATTTGTCTGTTTTAAAAATTGTTTTATTTGTAACTTTATTTCCTCTAGCTTTTCAGGTTTATTTCATGAAATTTTGAAATACACTGTATTTTACATGCGAGGACGCATGCTTGGTCATGATGGCCGATGTAGGAATGGATGTGCACATATTGTATCCCTCCTATATTCCTTAATGACGTAATGCCAAGAGAGCGCCACCTATCTGACAAGGCGGTTCGAGGATAACGAGTAAACTAGACTCGAATAGAATGATTGCGCGGGAGACGACTGAGAGAGACGACGGCGACGATGACGAGGGCGCAGGAACGAAACGCCTCGTGAAATCCAACGATCTAATGATGTTTCGCTTACTTTTTACTAACTTTTAGCCCTCCCTTGTAAATAATTCCCCTTAATATAAATGTATATTTAACTCAATCTGGCTGTTGTCACTCTCTTTTCTCTCTCTCTCTCTCTCTCTATATATATATATATATATATATATATATGTAGGATCCAATAATTCTCAAGATAGCAAGGCAGTCTTCGCGCGCAGGCGCAGCTAAAACACGAACTGAAACTTTTGAACTAGTGGAAGAGAAACAAAAACTCTTGGACATTAAAAAAGGAGAACGAGAGAGGTGCGCGAGCAGGCGTTACCTTCTGCATATCATCGTCAAACTTATCTGTTAGAAAAACTAAAACTACCTTTTTAATTAATTTTTGTTTAATGTTAAATAAACCATAAGAAAGACAAAAGTCTTGGACCCCTTGTTGTCTCCCACAAATTATGGGGGCTCGGCCGGGATCGATAAAATTTCGATTTTGAACCAAAGTCTGGACAATGAACAAAAAAGCGTCCGTGAAGGGAGACGCTCCGCCATTTTTTGGAAACTTCGTTCAACCTGTGTAGAGGTTTGAACTCAGCATGAATACTCCGCCTGTGTAGAGGCCGGGATTGAAAAAGATTTCGATTTTGATCAAAGTTTGGAACGTGAACAAAAGCCGTCCGTGGAGGAGACGCGCCGCCATTTTTCGAAAACTTCGTTCAACCTGTGTAGAGGTTGGAACTCAGCATAAATATTCCGCCTGTGTAGAGTTTGGAACCCATCGTCGAAAATTCCGCCTGTGTAGAGGCCGGAACTACAATTTCACAAACATCTGCGAAGAGGTGTCAATTCGAACAATTTCAACTATATTACCTGCGAAGAGGTGAGATCTGTGAAATCGAAATTTTTCAATTATTGGATACATCGTACATGCGAGCAACAAGGGAGCCAGAAAAAAAAGGTAGGATCTTTCCATATTTTTCTAAAATGTATAAAAACGCTCTTAAAGAGGATCTCATAAGAGTTGTTGAAAATCTAGACGGTACTGTGGAGAGTACGGACACCATAGTTAAACTAAAGACTAAAATTGAGAACAGTAGTACATTTGAAAGTGATCCAGATTTCGTTAAAACTTTAATTCAAAACTGTATAGATGAGAGAGTATCGCGAAACAAAAGAGAGGTAACTTTAGGAAAACAGAAAATTGAGCTCGCGAAACTACAATTAGCAAAGTTAGAAAAAGAAGTCGAACTTCAAAGGGCTAAAAATAAAGCATTAAGTTTAAATCCTGCAGCTAAAGTCGAAGAGAAACAGTTCGAAACTTTAAATAAGGAAACCGCAACCCATATTGGCATTCGAGAAGCACAAGATTGGTTTAGGCCTATTGATTTAGCTAAAGAGTGCGATATTTATATTTCATCTAGAAGCGGATCACATAAAGAAATTCCTATTACTTATGGATATACCCAAGACCCCTTTAAGAATAGATCGATCACAAAACTTTAAACCAAAGATTAAAGAGAACTATCCCCAATATCATGAAAGAGAAAATAAAAATTGCTTTATATGCGGTGATTCATCTCATTGCGCAAGAGACTGTGAGAAGCGTTTTAAACCTAAAGAATCTAACGACCACATCCGTAATAAAATAAACGTGAATACTTTGAAAGTCGAGAGCGAAAAACAAAATAGCGATGAATTTGCAAATCTTCAATACGTAAACATTTTTGTGGAAAATCAACCCGTAACAGCCTTGATCGATTCAGGTTGCCAGATCCCAGTTTTAAATTCCTCACTAATTAGAGTGCAAACACCTTCCGAAGAAATCATAACATTAAGTTCATGTTTTGGCGAACAGCGTATGGTAGAAGTTAAACCGATAAATCTTTCTCTTAATCAACACTCTCCCAGCCTAAGTGTGCGAACGGCAATATCACCGACCTTGACCGAAGAATTTATTATACATCCCAGTGTATATTCTGAAATAAAAAAAACTAGTCCACGCAAAGAGCGATGTTTTATTGAATGAAAGTGAATCCTCTTTAGGTGCTCCTGCTTATGCTTATCCTAATGTTGTTTCTGTTTCAAATGTGATAGAAAACTCTAGTTATGATTTGCCACATGTTAAAAACTTTAATACTAGAAATGATTTGAGTTCTGTAATTAAGAATTATAAATGCAATAACATTAAGAGTACTAAGTTAAAAATGTGTATTAAATTGAAAAATGATATTCCTGTGTGTCAGAGAACCAGACGTTTATCTTGTTCTGATAACCCTTCACCTATGAAGAATAAATATAGACGGTTTGCGTTGCTCCGAAGGATCTTTCAGCCTTGGCAGTGGAAACGAAGGAAAAAGAGAAATCGTTTTGAACAGACGTCCAGAACTCTACAGAGGAAAATATCGATGCGTTCAACCAAAGATCAACTTGTTAAAAAAGACGTTCTTATGCCTGTGAAACATAGTGTTTTCCTGTGGAACCTTCCGGATGTCGAAGAGGTGCCTTCACATGATGGAGAAACTGTCTAGTTCAGAAAAATTATGATATGTTAAATCTTTGTGTATTTGTCGTATAGTCCTTGTCTGTTCCGTCTTTTTTGTATGTTTCAGATTCTCCTCTGGTATCCATGGAAAGGAAAAAAGGAAGAAGTACCGCTGCGGACAGCGTACAGTCAGGATAGCCGACTGTAGGATCCAATAATTCTCAAGCTAGCAAGACAGTCTTCGCGCGCAGGCGCAGCTAAAACACGAACTGAAACTTTTGAACTAGTGGAAGAGAAACAAAAACTCTTGGACATTAAAAAAGGAGAACGAGAGAGGTGCGCGAGCAGGCGTTACCTTCTGCATATCATCGTCAAACTTATCTGTTAGAAAAACTAAAACTACCTTTTTAATTAATTTTTGTTTAATGTTAAATAAACCATAAGAAAGACAAAAGTCTTGGACCCCTTGTTGTCTCCCATATATATATATATATATATATATATATATATATATATATATATTATATATACAAAATATATTATTGTTTTGTTAACAAAAAATTTCTCTGATAATTTGATTTGTTTTAAATGAAGTTATGAAGTTAACGAATTGTGAGGTTCACGCTGAGTCATATTTATCTGTTTTCAGCTTACTTTACAGCTTTATTTTTTCTTACTTTTAAAGTCATCCTAATAGTTCAAAAATCAGCTAGTTTTTTTGTTGTTGTTGTTGCGTGTTTTGCATTTTGTATCTCACATCATATTAATATACAAAATATACAATAAATGGTTGCTTATGTCCATATTTACATTGACTACGAGCTATATATCATTATGGGTTTTCTTTGCTAATAAACAATTAATACTTAAGGTACTTTCGTTGATTCTACGAAAAGGTATTTGGTAAATGACTCAAAAATAAAGCAGCAATAGCAAAAACGCTAGGCAGTTTTTGTCTCTAACAATGCTTGTTTGGGCTCATTTTTAAAAACATAAATTTTATTAGGGCTACAAAATATGTATTTCATAAGCAAAACACCTTTATCATTATAGATAAAAATGAATTGCCAATGTTTAAGAAATTCACATGAAGAAAAAAGAAATGTGTACATTTTCAAAGGTCTTATCGAACAACCTATTACAGTTATTTGTAGACTTTTAAATTAAAGATATTATTACAATTTCCATAAATAGAATAAAATTAAAAAACTTACTTTCGAATACTTTGATGGAGCAAAATCTTTTCTTGAAATGGCTTGTATCCATTTATTTCGAAGAAAGTCTTCCTTTGGGAATCCAAAAATTTGCTGTTGCAATTCGGTTCAACTCATTTTTTTATGATCTTATCCAAAATCGTCACAATAAAATAAAAATGTAGAAAGCAGCGAACTGTACAGGAGCAACAATCAAAATCGCATAGGCGAGTAAAGTAAACTTCAAATCAGGCGAGATTTCTATACCTACTATATGTGACGTCACAAGCCTCTCTCATTTCAGTAGCCAGGCCTTGTATCTAGGAGGTGTTGTTAGTAGTAACCAGCGTTTTTCTTTCTTTTTATTTTGGGGACCAAAATTCGCACTTGAAACACATTTTCTCTAAAAAAAACAATTAAAAACTTCCTCACGGTACTCCATAATTCGGGATAAATAGCACATAGGTCTTTTTAAAACAAAAAATGCTGACATTCATTTCTAAACTTTACTTTAAAATCTCCGATACTTCCTATTCCGATCAGTTCTTATAATATTGCATTTTTTTTTCAATGTGACATAATTTAATTCATTGCCTACTGTGGTAATTACCATACTCAAAGTCTTCACAAACCTAGTTTCAAAATTTAAATAAAGAAAATATAAATGTTGAGGGCAAGTTGAAACGGCATTTTCCAGGTGCATTGAGAAACTAGGAAAATTCGCGACGTCCAATATTACACTCCTTTAGCTTTAGTCTGGGAAAAAACGCTGAAATAATTCTTCTTGCTTTAATAAAAGTTATGCTGCCACTTGACACTGAAAATCAACACCTCATTAAATTTAGTAAATAAATCTACTAAATATCGTAAAATTCGGTTTCCATTGGATTAAAATCGGTGCAATGAAGATTAAAATGTCAATGAATATTCGCATTTGACCTGACTAATCTTCAATGAGGTTGAAATTTCAACATCCGGTGCTAATAACCCTCGTAGTGCTTCAGAAAGGGATGTCAATAAACAATCAAGCAAATAAGCAACATTCCGTTAGTGGGCCGCAGTAAACTTACCGAACATGGACCGGTTCATGGTGAAAAAATGGTTGGGAAACACTATTCCAAAGCAATCACATATAAATGGCTAAAGCACAAGCATTTCGAGGAATAGACATTTCGCATATAATATCCGTGAAAATCAAGTTAAAATTTTAAAAAGTTTAACTGAACTATTTATAACTAAGTATAAGAACCACCAGCACCGAGGTTAAGTTGGTGCTTATTGCAAAACTTCGTATGAATTTCGAGTCTTAAAACGAACCAATTCATGTAAATATGACAAAAATTAATAAAACATCTTGCGATATTTCGTGAAGGACTATAGCAACCTACAACATCGAAAATTGTAACAACTTTGTTTCGGTACTGATACAATATAAGTTTTTAATGCATCGAGGCTGGAACCCAGGGTTTGGGTCACGAGTTCATGAATGACGAAGAATCAACGTATTTTTATCCTTTTTAAGAAAAATCTAAAAAAGAAAAAAGATAATTTCGAAAAAAATTACTTAATAAAAGTAGAATCTACTTTTTTTGTCACCCATCCATTATAGTGGTTAGTGATGCAAGCCGCTGTGTCGTAGGACCTGAGTTCGAATCCTTTAAAATACATGCATGTTTGCAAATATAGTGCATGTGCAGCATGAGGATATTCTAAATAACTTTTGAATCGCAAGACCTTTAGTGAGGTTTGTGGGAAGAGAAAACAGGTGGGAGAGCTTGACCATCTCGATGGTGTAATCCCTCAAAATTGGGGTCGAACCCAACCAAATTGCACTGTCACCTATATGATGCTCGAAACTACGTCTAATGCAGATGTACATCTAACTCTTCTCCGTGATGAAATTAGTGGTTCTCGACAAGTAGCATCAGCAATAACAACCACAGAATCTAGTTTTTATATAAGAACATCCTTCTATTGTAAGTATTTAGATTATTGTTTCAATTTTATTTTAAACTGAAGTGGAATTCAGAGTAACCTTTCTTTTTTAAAAGCTTGTGAGTGTAAAAATTAAATCAAGAATCTCTCTGAAGCCGTCTTAGAAATATTTTTAATTTGAGTCACTGTCCAGTAGTTTTCCTTTTTATAGGAAACCTTATGCTAATGAAAAAAAATCTCTCGAAAAATAAACAAAGCAGCATGGACATTGGAATTCCTAGCGGTCAGAGAGCCGTGTTGCTGTTCCTCCTAATTCAAAATTTGAATTATTTCATCATCCCTCTTGTTTCAAATCCATTTTTCAAGTATCATTAGATAATTAATTATCCAAGAAATTATATTTAGGCTTCTACAAACGATTATTTATTAACCTCTCACATTCATGGACCCGAGGATTTTGACAACAGAGCACGTACGTTAGACCAAGGTCCAGTGACGAGATCGACACATGACCTGAACCCGAATAAGAAAATCTGCACCACGTTACCGAGAGATCTTTTCTCCGCGAGCTTAGAACCATGACCATCCAGCAATAGTGACTCTCATTTGATATTTTTTTAAAAATCCATACTAATATTTGCATAGCAGAAATTGGCAACGCATTGATTTTTTCATGCAGCATATATATTAGTAAGTTCATCCTCTCATGTTTCCACTATTGGAAGTATACTCTTTGTGTTAGAGGACAATTCTATGTCAAGTGTATTTTTATATTGTGTCTGGAAAAAATGGCAGAATCCAACGTTCATTCTATCGAAAAAGACTGCTTTTGCTATTGTTTACGTTGCAAGAGTTTATTGTTCTGGAGAGAAGCCCCCGTGATAACGTATAATTTTTCTTCGGAATCGTGCTTCAAGTGTATGAAGTGCGGAGAAACATTTAAATCGATATTCATGGTGAGAGATAGAAGCTCAACCGACATTGTATTCTTTAGTTGTGGTTTCTGTGGTGAAATATTTCCAAATTCGTATGAACTTTTGTATCATTCTTATATTCATTCAGAGGAGTGGCCGCACAGATGCTCACTTTGCAATAAAGGGTTCGCCCTACGTTCGCGTTGGAAAGAGCATTTGCAGCAACGCGATACTATAAAGGAAATCGACTGCCTAAAATGCTTGAAGCGTTTTCGGGGGAAATATTGCCCTGGTGCCTTAGCCTCCCTCGAAGGTCGCATCTATTGTGAAAGTTGTTCCACTGGATCAAGTCTTATAGAATACGTCACTTCTTAAATACAGTCAGAAATTAAAGTGTCTTTGTGGATTGGCTTTCAATAGAAATCGACTGTCTCACTGCTTCATTGTAATAAGAAAATAGTGCAAATATTAGTGACTTTCTACTCATACGTAATGTTAATTATTTAGAAAATTCATTTTAATACTTCGAAGCTGAACATTAATGTTTTTCTTTCTTTTTTTATATGGATGGATTTTAGGATTGTATTTTGGTACTGATACAAATACTTTTTTCGTTATTATGCCCGCAATGATTTTAATTATATTTTTACTAATTCAATATCGTATATAAATATTTTTTGTCTTTAACGAATTTAAATCAGTAATTTTTAATTTTCTAACATGTTTCTAGTACATTGAACTTGTCTTTATAATTATGAGTTAATAACTATGTAGAGTGATTCCTGTTATCTGTTGAATGTCGCGTATTATAAGATACTTGTATCAATTTATGAATTAAAGTAAAATATTAATTTTACCACTTTTAACCTATGGCTATATTTTTAAGTCATCTACATACATTCGATTTTTAGCAGATTAATATTTTAATTAGCATGTAAGCATTTTGAAGCTTGTTTTCATCCTATAGGGCTAATTAATCTTTCAGATACGTGCTTGAATTTTAGATTTATTAACCCTGTAAGAGCCAAAGATTTAAACGGATATTAATAATGGTATCCGTTGTTTGCTTAAATATTGTTTTGTAGAAAATGACTGAAAACTTTTAAACTTATCTTTGTCATTCCTTCTTAAACTAATAAAGACCAGCCGTGTAGGGCAGCGATGCACGTTAAATCTGTCGAGAGCTGAAACATCCTCCCGTTGGTGTGGTGTGGTAGTTAGGAGAGGGGGTGCCAGCTCAGGTGTCGTCCACGTCACTTGACCATGGTTCAAAATTACGTGGTCCGTCGCCAAAAGCCCTCGTGTAGCTGAACAGTGCGACGTTAATATTAAATCAATCAATCAATCAATCAACCTTCTTAAACTAAACAGGCACTGAAGTATTTGGCATTTCAATACGAATCGAAAGTTTAAAATGCCTTATTCATTTTTAAGATTTACTGGGGTTGAATCTCTGAGTAAGTTGTTGGTTATTATGATAATTTCTAAAAACATAGTATTTATAATTTTACTTTTGTCAAATGTTAATTTTGTATCATCAAATTTTATAAGAAAGTCTTCTAGTTGTGGTTGTTTTTTAAAAATACGTAATCAAAACGTTGGTGAACAAAACAGTAGGAATTCGAACTTAAGATTTAGGCTTTGAAATTCATTTTCTTATTTCTATTACGGATAAAAATTTTCGATGGATTCATTGAAGAAGTTAATTTTAAAATACGTGTGTAGCAATCAATAAGTTTAAAAGAAATTTACAAACGTCATTCATTTAATTTAATTAGTTACGCTTAGAATCTACGCGAAGTTTTTTGTTGATATATGTCGCACTTTTCACTGATAGTCATGTGAAAAAAATGACACCTCGTCTGATAACATTTTTTGATATTACTCGAGTTCGAAGACTTGAAGGTTCTGAGAGCAAAAATATCTAATGAAAACCATGATTCGAATTAAAAATCTCTGCTTTGAGTTTGCGTAAGCAATCCCTAGATTTCTTAAGAGTTCAGTAATTACGAAATTAAATTTTTCGCAGTTCTTTCACTTATTGAACACAAAAAAAATGCATATATTCCTTCCCCCACCCCTTCTTTTCAATTGCTACTATTAGCTCACTATCTCTATTTATTTATTTATATATTTATCTTGTTCAAACTTTCAATAATAAAATACATTTTAAATCGCTCAATTGAGCGGAAATTTCATATACACGTTTATTTTAGACGAAAATACGGTAATTTAATTATAATTAATAAAAACTAGTTGATTAAAACTAATTATTCAAAGAATTGCAGATACAGCCACGTTGGTATCATTTTTGGCTACTTAACGACCATTTTGGCGGACTTGTGTCCTTTGAAGTTGTTTTTTCACTTTTTAAAGACCTCATTTGATCTGAAATTTTCTAAGATTTGCAATTTTATCATGCATTAATTTTGCATCATTTAAAGACATTTCTTGACATAAAAGTAAACAACGTAAAATATAACTATTTCTTTAATAAAAATTTTAAAAAACTAAAATTGTACATATATATTATGTATTTGTAAACATATTTATATATATTACAACAAATAAAAATTTTAATGCGAATTTAGTGCTTGCACAACTCTACTTTCATATCACAAAATCAGAGGTATAATTTGTGACTTTTAATTTAACACTCGAGCATTCAGTGGAACAATTTCTTTGTAGGCTCGAATTTTTTATATTTATATGAGAAAGGATTTTTTCATATAGATTTTGAGGGGGAAAAAAAGCGGAAAGCAAAGTTCATTCATTTTCTCTCTTGAAGCAATTAAATCTATCCAGCAATGGCATTCAATATTTTTCAAACTAGCTGCAAATTTATGTTTAGAGTTATCTTTGATATTTTCGTAATTCCAAAAGAGTACGTAATTCTGAAAATGTTTGAAAAATATGGTCTATTTATCAACTGGCATTCACTTAAAAACTGACAAATTTGTAAAGCACTGAGAATTGCACCGCGGGACACAGGTTGCCGATCCCTGGGCTAAAAGCCTTTTTTGTAAATACTAAGAACTAAAGCATAAAAATATGTAATATTCTTTTTTATTAAAGAAAAAAAATGACAATTTTCTTCTTAAAATCTAGATCTGTAAAAGAGTCGTTTTAAATTAGCTGTTTTTCCTCCATGGCAGGCTGAAAGCACACAGAAAATTACATCACTCTATTTCTATTAATATTGTAATTTGCGGTTCATTTAAGGTATCCGACTACGTTCGGAATCGTGATTTAAAAAAAGTGTATAAATGGATAATTTTCGTGATTATTAGTGGCACTTAGATTAGAATGCATGCATAAATTGTTTTAAGGACATTTTGAAAAAAAAATTATTTAAATACAATATTTCGGCAAAAAAAATAACTTAGAATAACCTTTTTTCAAAATGTTCTCCTTTTACAAAAAATGCTTCTAAAATAATATTTTGTTTATATAAAGTGAAGACTTCTCCAGAGAGCCTGAACTATTTTTTTGTAAAAAATTCACATTTTCAAAGTTACAACCAATTGAAATAATTATCGGCGTTTTTTTCTTAAAATTTCTCCTTTCTGTTGTCGTAAAACATGGATAAACCCACTTCTAATCTATATATTTCAAAATTCTAGTTGAGCCTCTATACAGAGGTCTGAGCTATATACAGGCAAAATATTATTATAATAGAAGCATTTTTCACAAAAGCAGAATATTTTGAAAATGGGTCATTCTATGTTCATTTTTTGTCAAAATATTGTACTAAAATAATTTTTTATTGTAATACTATTCTTAAAACAATTTTATATACATTTTCTATTCTAAGTGACACTAAATATCATAAAGAGTATTCATTTATATGCTTTTGCAAAATCATGTTTCCGAACGTAGTCAGATACCTTAAACTATGAACCCCAACTAACACCTGCAAACGAAATGCTATGTACATATATCGAATGTACTTGTGGGTCTGAAAATCCAGAATATGTGACTTCTAATATTTGCTTTTTAAGAAAATCTCCTTTGGGTATTCTGATTACATTTTTAAAGATACTGTATCGACTTGATTGTTAAAAAATCCATGGAATAATATGGAAAGAAAGACTTTTCCAACGAAAATGTCTTTTGTAAATAAAGCCTTTAAAAAGAATACTGAAATGTGATTAAAAAAGCCTTCTCCTTGTTTCAATGTATCTTACTCACCATGTATTCAAAATTAATAAATGGAGAAGCTGATTATAATTGCTATTTTGCTCAGGATGTGTAATTAATATTATGTACTGGAATTCGCGATGGCAATCCTTTTCAGCAGAGTGTTGAAATAAGTACTGATTACATCCATTTTTAAAAACAGTTTTAAAGACATTAATAAGTTTTCATTTTGTAAAATATATCTTTAAATGCACCAAAAAAATACTCTTATTTTTAAGATAAAATTATTTACCAATTATAGTTATAAATTGTGGTAAATTATTTTTAAATTATAGTTCAAAGTAGATGGACTCAGTTTCTATGGAGGAAGATACTACTGACTATGTCTGTAATTTAGAATAGTACTTGATGTGTCTGGCAACACTCTCTTTTGACTGAACTCTAAATTCACGCATGCGCTGGGAACTTATTTTGTTTTGATTTTGTTGTAGAAAAGATGTCTTTGAATTCGCTGTTGTAATTTTATGCTTACTGAAAAGATTTTTGTTAGTCTTACGTTAGTGTAGTTATAGTAAACGCTGCGTTACTTCAAAGGAAATTCTTAAACTGAAAATAAAGGCTACTCTAATTATTTGAGAACTGCTGAGGTGTAATGTCCTAGTCTTGTAAATTGAGGAAACTTGATTGATGCTTTTATTGGTTTATTGTATCACGATCACACAACGTAAATTTATGTACATTTTGTACATATTCAAAGTAAAAATCGTAAAATAACCCGAGTTGATGACACTTGTAGAGAAATAAAGCTAATAATTGGTCCGTGTGGCATCCAATCCGTCTGCCACCAGAGGATGCAAAACCATTAACTCAAAACTCACTTGCAGAGCTCACACTACACTCGCTGGTGAAGCAAAAATACAACCTCTCTCGTCGCGAGAGGAAATCACTCTCTCCAAATCTCCACACTACACACACTGGCGGAGCAAAATTGACCTCTCTAGACGAGAAGTAATCACTGAATGACTGGCGTAACACCTGCGCAGGCGCAGTACTTCGGATCAGTCTGCGTTGCCACCTAGAGTTTCAGAACGGGCCTAGAGTTCGTTACATAGGAAAGTGCACGAAAAACCACTTGGAGCCGATTCTCGAACGATGTTCTATAAATAAGAAGGAACAGGAAAGTAAAATTTTTCGTGTTTTCCTATTTTAAGACCTTTTTTGATTTAGCAAAAATTTAGATTGATTTATTTGCGATTAGTGTACAAAAAATACTGTAAAATATTTTTAAACATATCAATAGGTTTTAGCTTTTACTTAGCAACTGACTTCAAAACATTCATCTTCTCATTTGTGGGAATATGAAGAATACTGTATTTTAAACTAGACCGTTGTTATTCGAATGATATGCATTTATTAATGCGACTTTTATTAACGGCAGATTACCTCTTGAGCAAATTTTATGTCTTTGGAACGTTCCGAGAAGTAGATTACATTCTGAGCATAATTCCTTATGCAATCTCCAACGCTGTTACTTGCATGCCTGAGAAACATTAAAAAAAAGAAATTTATTGAGAAATAGATTATTTGGACTCTTTTTATGAGAATAGGTTTTTTAACTAAAAGAAAACGACATTCAAAGAAGTAATATTCTAACTGAAATTTAATTTTATAAACAAATACCTTTGTATTCATTAAGAAATTTATTTGTGGGAAATCAATAAAATGCTTCAACTCTCTAACTTCACAACTGAGTATTCAGTTCAAGTGTGAAAAAGAAAGAATTTTAATATATGCATCTGTAAAATTTCGATTATTTAGAGATTTTAATTTTATCCATTAATTTAAATATATCAACGTAAAGCCTTCGAGTATGTGCTCGTATGTTATTACCTTTCAAGAGAAGATGTAGTATTATTTTAAAAAGCTATATGGTGTCAAATCTAGGAATCATTTGATAACTATATCAAAACGAAGTGACGTCGCCATTCTAAGATTCTGGTCCATGAAGCCATAAATCTGCACAAAGTCTAAGAACAGCACAGGGGGAAGCAACCTCTTCACAGGAAAACCCCAGACATTAAAGAATGTGCTGAGTAGAAAAAGAACTGATGTCCCATTTGGTGCAAATTGGGAAGCTACAACAGAGCAGCAACGTTATTGCATCATTAGCTTGACGCTGATTGCTTGGAGAGGCTATGTCATTCGCAACATCCTCTCCCTGTTTAATAAGCTGGATAGCTTAGTCAAAAACATCAGTTAAAGTCAACAAGTTCAGCTTGTCGGGTTTCTTCACTGAACGACCACATATGGTCACCTGAGGTTTCTCAATAGCTTTCAAAGTATCAGGATTTGGACAGTTCACGGACGAATCAATCTGTTGAATCTTTTGAAGCGGTGGATTTGTTATATCATTCCCACTCACCTCCAGCGGAAACACACGTTGAATTGGACGAATTAAAGCGCAAGATTGAGTCTTTAGTTTAACAGTTCTCACCAGTCCATCCTTCCCTGGAATCAATTTATTACACGACCTAAAGGCCATTGAAGACGTTTTTTCCAATCATCCCGATCAGAACTATATCACCCACTTGAATGTTCAACGACTGAGGATGCTGTTTTTGTCGTTGAATCAATTGACCAAGGTATTCATTTCTGAATCTCCTTTTTAGCTCCTGGGTTACTTTGGTTCTGAATCTCAAACTTTTCCGGAAGTGATTAGTATCCCGGACATCTAAATCTTTAGTATCGGCAGTTGGTGTTTCCAACAAGAATCTTGCGGGTGTAATTGGAGTTACATCCTGCATATCTTCAGATAGATATGTCAATGGACGTGAATTGACAACTTTTTTAAATTAGCATAAAATAGTTATCAATTCTTCATACGTAAATATGGCCTTCCCTAAGGTTCTCCTGAGAAGCTTTCACCGTTCTCATAAGCCTCTCACAAAAGCTCCCCTCCAAGCAGCTGTGGAAGGTATAAATTTCCATGTTATACATTGTATCTCTGCATATCGGGATACTTCGTTCCAATCGATGTCAACTAATTCGTTGTACGCACCTCTGAAATTTGTGCCATTGTCAGAATATATTATTCGAGGTCTTCCTCGTCTGGTCACAAAACGACGAAAAGACAATAGGAAGGCATCAGTCAAAAAAGAGGAAACTCTCTCTACTAATTCGAGGTGCAACGCATGATAGATGGCACAGGTATAGAGGACAATCCAAACCTTATCACCCCTTTTGACGTACATGGGACCAGCCAAATCTACATCTACCACTTCAAACACTACGGCATATTTTACTCTGTCAGATGGTAGAGAAACAGGATCAGTCATTAGAGATTTACTTTTAAATCTTCGACATTTAACACAGACATTCCATATATTTCGAACAGTTTTTCTACCACCTATTATCCAATATTTTTCATGTATTATGCTTAAAAGCAACTGCGTCCCTGTATGATGATTCTTTAAATAAAAATGCTCTGCAAGTCTTTGCGTAAATATACAATTGTTAGGCAGTAAGATTGGCGAAAGAAAGTTAGGTGCATCTATGTGTTCAGTGATTCGCGTTTTCACACGAATGATGTTGTTATCATCTCTGAATACACTGAAGTGTGAAATTAACTTTTCATCTGTGAAACTCTGAGCATGAACAGATCGGATCAGCTGGATCTCAGCACTCTGGAACTCATCTAAAGATAATTGTTCTTTCTTTCTATCACTGATTCTGCTTCTAACATTATTAAGAAATCTAAGAACCCATGCAACTAATCTTAAGATTGAAAGACAGATTTAAATTTCACAGTCTAACTTTTTTCCTTTCCAATGAAATTTCCGAAGTATCATAATCAGGCAACTTTGTTATAGTCCAAGTACTCTTTTCTGGTGACTCTTCATATCACAATGAACCTTCCCACTAATGTGACTCAACTAGATGACTAGGTGAACATCCTTGAGAAATTAAATCGGCTGGGTTAATTTTCCCAGGTACATGACAACATTCACTACTAGGAAAGATGTTTTTAATTTCTTTAATCCTATTCAAAACGAAAACAGACCAACCTCCCGTTTCCCTCAGCCAATACAATGCCACCATTGAATCACTCCAAAAAACAGTTTTCATTTCAGTGATATTAAGAGATTCCAGTACCGAATTTGCCAACTGGGTATCAATGCAACACGCAATCAGCTCTAATCTGGGGATTGTTACCTGCTTTAATGGAGCTATTCTCACCTTTGCCCTAACAAGGGCAACTTTCACACCTTAGGAAGTGTTTGATCTAAAAAATATGCATAGTAGCATATAAGCCTTTTTACATGCATCAACAAAAACATGCATTTGTGTGCTATCATTAATTTCAAAATAACGAGGAATTTCCACATCTGAAAATATCTTGATTTCATCCCACCAGTTAAAAAAAGAGATTCCCTATCTCATCTGGCAAAGATGAGTCCCATGATAATTTTAATTTCCATGTGTTTTGCAACAATACTTTGGGTGTTAGAGTCAAAGAACACAATATACCAGTTGGATCAAAATTTTTTTGAACAGTTGCTAAAATAAGTCTTTTGGTTATTATAGTTTCCCCTGATAAACTTTCAAAATCAATTTTACACTTCAGAGTGTCCTTATCAAGATCCCAAATTATCCCTGATAATTTTGTTGTATCTTTACTTTTGGATATGTGTTTACTTTCTACATTACATTCCCAATTACGCAAATTAAAACACGCAAGTGATAAAATTTCCTTAAACCTTAAGATAAATTCTTTTTGTTGTGCAATATCATTCACCCCTGTAACGCAATTATCTACATAAAACGAAAGTTTTAACTTAGAGCCTAGTTGAGTATAATCTGTTGGCACATTTTCCAGCAAGTGCGCAAGCACTGCAGCTAACAAGAAGGGATGCGACGATACGACAAAAACCATTCGGCAGTGACGGTAAACAATTTCCTCACTCTCGTAAGGGTAAAAGAATCTTAAAAAATCTTTCTATGCTTAGGGGTAATTCCCAGCTGAAGGAATACTTTCTAAATATGGGCAGAAAGTCCGATCGGATACCTACGAAACCTGTCTAAAATATCTGTTATCTGCTCAATTAAATTTGGACCTTTATACATTAAGTCATTTAGCAAAACTCTGGCCAGTTACACGAGCCCACGCGTCAAAAACTGGTCGTGTTTTAGTTGTAATGTTATCGTTTTCACAATTTGTCGATGCGGCAAAAAATATGAATTTTCACCTTTCTCTTCAATTTTTTCTATAATTTCTAAAATTCTTCCCATTCTTTAATTACAACTTTATAATCATCTAGAATCCCATTTCGTTGTGTGCGTTCTCACATCTTTTTATGCCGCTTCCATGTCAGATCTTTGTTCGAAGACAAATCTATTGCTTCCGATTTAAAGAGCAAAGTTCGTATCTACCGTCCTGTAGAATTTTTATACTGTTTTTAAATTCTTCAATCACCTTTAAATGTTCATTTTTTCATTTAACATTTGAATTGGGTTAAAAATTCCAATGCTTTCGTAATTCCACAATTCATGAACAGGTAACTCTTTAACCAATAAAGAAATAACATTTCAAACAGTATCACGCTCTTCATTACATTTTGCAAATACTCCTTGCTTTCCAGTCAAAACATAACCCAAACGAGTTTTTGATAAAAACAGACCCGATTGCAATTCAATACAACCATCCATAAGTAACAAGCCAGCTATATTCGCGCCGATCAAACTATCTATTTCGCAGTCCTCATTTTCAAGATCAGACAAAATATATAATCCCCATTCTATTCAATTCATTAATTACAACAAGGCTACTAACTTTTGGCACTTTGTCACAAATATTTTTTTCCGAAAACATTTCGACGCGAAGCGAGTATGATTCATCCAGCGAACATATTAATAATTCATAAACATCATGTAATTAACAAGATCTTTCTCTCCCCCGAAAAGCTGATGCTGCATTTTAATCTAATTATTTGATTTAATACCTAATTTCTGAATAACATGTTTTGAAATATATAAGTATTGAGATCCACTGTTGATCAAAGCTCTACATTTTATTATTGTATTATTAGCACAAACTTTAACAATTAAAGTCATTGGAAACACATTATTTTTGTTACAACTGTTAGATAATGAATTCGTTTCAATACTATCAGATCTCTGATTAACATTGCTTTTCGCTTGATCACACATTAAATAATGGTGCGGTCTTGCACAATATAAGCACGAATTCCTTACCTTAGAGTACTTAGAAAAGTGAAAAACTAAAAAACAGCCAAAACTGGCTCTGTTTTTAATACACATTTTTCTTTTCATCAGAAGTCATTTTTCTAGATTCTAAAAAGTCCTTGGAGGAGTGTTTTATATTGCAAAATATACATAATAAATTTCACTTACCTGTGCCATTCCTATCATGTGTGCTTACCAACGTAGCTGCAGAGGGGAACTTATCCGGTTTGTTGACCTCTTTTTTCTTTTGATTGACAGGAGCTGAAAAATTATTCCTAGCGAGTTCAACCATTTCGTCATTTTGAACTTCTTGTTTAAGGAAGTTCATTAATAATTTCAAAATCCGGCCTTCACCAGGAGTATCCTCTTTGAATTTTTTGCTTCGTTCCAACGCTAATAAAATGTCTTCTAGAAGACAGGACTCAATAACTCGCCATACTTGTCCTGTATCCGCCCTAGGCTCCAAAGAGCTCGAATTTTCGTTTCCAGTTCGTGAAATAACGTTGGGAGATCTGTCTTAGAGCGTCCAGTGGCTGCGTTTCTCATTACCATCGACAGTAAGTCTCTTACATAGATCTGCACAAGTAGATCTTCTCTCCCGAAACGTTCTTGCAGTTGGACTATTGCTTTTGGATAGCTGTCCGCTGTTGCGGGAAAACTCTCGACAACTTGAGCCGCCCTTGAGTTTGAGACGACGGCCTGTAGCAAGTATAGAAACTTGTCTTCATTTGGCAGACTTTCATCTTCATGAATTTTTTTAAATTGACTCCAAAACGTCAGGTATTCCTTGGCATTGCCATCAAATTTTTTCAGTTCAATTTTCGGCAGTTTAAATTTTCTTTTCTCGGGAACTTTTTTTTCTGTTTCCTTTACAGATTTTCTTTTTATTTTTGCACAAAGTTCCGAAAATCTATCTCTGTTTATTTCGGCTTTCATAAATTCCTCTTTATAAGCTAGTTCGTCGGTTTCCTCTTTCAGGATTATATTCGAAATACCTTTTTGGCATTTTTCTAAGCGCGAAAATTTGTCGCTAATTTGCATTTTTAAAATCGAAAGTTCATCCACATCAGGAACTTCTTTCATAAGTTCCTCTTCTATAACTTTAGCACTCAGCGTATACGACGTACGCAGCGATTTTCGTTGTGTTTTTAACTGTGTCACATCCATATTTTCTTTCAGGCTCACAAAAATAAACTATATACCAAAACCGCGCCCCATGTTCGCGCACCAAAAAATAAAACGCGAACTCACCGCTACACGATTCGTTACTTCTTATTGCAGGGCTGACATCTGCCCGAGGTCTGGTTTTGGTGTAACTATTCTAAAAATACTGAATAGACTAGGATGTGACACATAAAGCATTTAATCGCACAAAACACAACATTACATAGCGAAGTTTTTTGTACAACTAGAGAAAGAACAGAGCAGCAACGTTATTGCGTCATTAGCTTGACGCTGATTGGTTGGAGAGGCGACGCCATTCGCAACAGGGTGACTGGAGAGATGGAGATACACTGCAACTTTGGTTGAGGCTATTGACTATTGCAAGTGAGCTATCGGATTTGAGCTGCCCTTTTCAGGTAAAAACTTTTAACTATAGAAAGTTAAAGAACTATTGGAATAAAATATTTAAAAGGTAAATTAAAATAAGAGAAATTAAATTTAGAAGTTTAGCTCGCATGGAGCGATTCTATAATTAGAAACGCTTTTAGTTTATCATTAGTATTAGCTTTATGTGCAGGAAGTAGATATCACATTTCTAATTTTTTTGTTTTTCTTTCAAATTTTTCTTGTGGAACCTCTGGGAATGCCTCGTTGGACACAGTTTGAGGACCATTGAACTACCTACATACTATATCGATTACCGAACGCATGCGTAATCATCTCTCTTCCCACTACTAGCGACACCTCTCGGTAAGAGACTTTACATATCAATCAAACCTCGTAGTAAAAAAAAGTAACAGTTTTAAAATACCATTTACCATTGTACAGTAAAATGCATGTTTTACACCCAAAGAAATGAAATTTCAATTTTAAAGCTTCGAATCACAGTGGATTATGTCTATACAGAAACCGTTTTAGATACTGAAAGGACATTGATGAAAAAAACAGCTGCAAGAAATGTGAATTTTAAATTTACTGTGATGATACTACCTAGTAGAGGCGCTCCAATCGTTTCTTACAACAAAGCTTATCGCTGCATTATGGCATGCAATAAATTTTTTAATTTTTTTTTTTTACTAACAAAGCATAACGTTGAAAAATTGTTTTAATCAAGTATATATTTAGTACTTTTAAAAAAGAATTTTTTATATCTGATCTATTCTAAAAATATGTGAAATATACAAAATGTTCCTCACTAAGAAAATAATACTAACGACATATATATTAAAATAGGCGTTGATCTTTGGGCGTCCGGACTGTAAGAACAGTCCTCAATCCCATATCGTGAAAGTCTATGATGCTGGGTTTGACGAAAGTGGTGTTTTTCATTCTGCTGAGTGGCATGTTGGTGATTGGTCGAGCGATGGAATCCGGGAGGCGTGGCTTATGTTCTTCATCTGGGTGGAGAGTTTTTAGAGTTTTTTGGCTTAGCTGAGAGGTTGCTCTCTGATTGGATGCAGGGTACAGTGAACATTGACTCCAATTGGCTGCCCTGGGGGCTGAGTTTTAAGAAATGGGGAGGAGCAAGTCCAGATATATATTAAAATGTATATGTAGTATATATATATATATCACGTCATAATCCAACCAGAGAGTGCCCACACTCTGCTTTCCCTCATGCATAAAATTTCAACATCTTGAAACTTTTTGGAGCGATTGGCTCAGCCAATCAGAAGCTTCTGTCTCAAAGCACGCAAGTGCCTCTTGTCCCTTCCACCCGCCCTGACTCTCGTCCGAGCAAGACGTGCTATGGAACTGTATCCAGCTGAAAGCATATTTATGAAGGACCTCGCTCCAAACTTTCAGAGCACTTCTTTTATTTCACCGCCCAAAGTAGATAAAGGACCTAATTATGAAAAAGGAATCCTTAAAGCTCGCCTTGAATACGTCAGATCGCTCCTCCAAATTGAAATTGACAGACCCAGCCCGACGCCAGATGTTAGATTGGCATTGGAATCTGAACTGAAGAAATTGGAGCCCAAGTGGAAATCTTTGGAAGGTAAGATGACTGAGCTTTTACCTCGCCCGATTGCCCTTAGTCCTCAAACCAACAAACCTAAACGGGTTAAAAGATCTGCTGCCCCGGTTGTAAAACCGGCAAAATCTACTAAACCTGAATCTACTAATGACCCAGATTTTGTTTTCCCTAAGAAAACAATAAAAAACACCCCTGTAACTGAAAAGAATGATATCAATACTAATAACTCTTTTGAAGTATTAGATTCTGTAATGACTGACGTCGAGGATGTCACCCCAGCTTACAAAACTAAACCCATTTTCATGAAAATCTTTGATTCTTACAACTTGGTCCTTCAGGACCTACATAGGAATTTTCCCACAGCAACCAACACCCATGCTAAAGGATATATAAAAATAGAAGCTCAAAACGAAAAAGATCATGATGAAATTACAAAATTTTTAAAAGACAAAAACCTTGAGTTCTACACCATCGAACCCCCAATAACCAGACCACTCAAACTCGTAATCAAAGGCCTACCTGTAGATATAGACCCTGAGGACGTTAAGAAAGACTTAATCTCTAAAGGCATTAAAATTGTTAAAACCACCCAACTAAAAAGATTTGTTTCAAAAACTCCCCTTCCCATTTTCATGATAGAGATAGAGCGTGACGAAAATGTCAATGACATTTTCCAAGTACGTAGCTGTCTCTACATGCAAATAAAGTTCGACCCCTTCAAAAAAGGAAATAGGACAACTCAATGCTTTAACTGTAACTACTTCCATCATGCCACTTCAAATTGTAATATGAAAACGAGATGCCTGAAATGTGGTGAAAACCACAGGACAGGCATGTGCGTTATTAAGGAAAAAATTGTAGATCCGCTCTGCATAAATTGTAAAGAAAAAGGCCACATGGCCTCCTCAATTAAATGTCCTCTCTTCCCCAAGCCCAGAAAAACTAAAGAAAAATCCCCTGATAATAATCAAAAACAAAACTTTAACTCCACCCCTGTAATTCCCGGACTACTTTTCTCCCAGGTACTTAATTCAAATCCCAAACACCAGATGTCAGCACCCGGATTTGCCCTCTCGGCGTCAGACATTACTGAAAATAGTAAAAATAAAGCTTTTAACAAAGAAACAATTAATGTTTCTCAAAATGTTCCTGGCGAATTTGGCCTATTTCAAGCTCTTAATGAAATGCAAACGATTTTTACCTCATTTCCCTCTTTACTTTCTGAAATGGAAAAATCCTCTAAATGCACTGACCCAACAGAAAAACTACAATGTCTACTAAGAGTAATCTGCCCCACACCAAATTCTGTGTAGACTATTTCTTTTTAATTAATTTTTCAAAGTAATTTTTCATGTATTCTTATATCCCCAATCCTAAAAGTTTCTCCACATTTCGCAAATTTTCTCTCTCACTGCAATTCAACTTCGTTGAATCGCAGTCCCTCCTCATTGGCTACTGTAACTCCGCCCATGGGCGTTGTTTAGTTTCCAGACTACTCTATTCAATTATTTTCTACTCCCTGTAAAATTCCTTTGCATTTTAATGTATTTTTTAGTGAAAATAAATTAATAAATTAAATATCTTTTCAAAAAAGGCATAGTAAATTGTTTCAGTCATCTACACTTCATGACAGGAGGTTAGAGTCCGGAAGGACTAAGCACTCCAATAAAACGTGCAACGAACGTGTCCCTTCCACCCGCCATTAAAAGAAAAGTAAACCTTTACAGACAACAAGTATGGGAGGATCACCTCACCTCTCTGGACACTGAAGACGGATCCCTTTGGGGAACCGCTAAAGCGTTCAGAAGGAAGGTCGCCCTGATTTCAGCCCTTAACGGCCCGACGGGTACAGCTCTCAGCGACACACAAAAAACAGAATTAATTGCTCAGTCGCTAGAGAGTCAATTTCAATTAAATGATATACAGAACCCACACAAAGACGAATACATTACAAACACTGTTGATGCATACTTCACTGCAAATACTAATAATACTGACCAGATACCTCCCGCTCTTCCATCGGAAATAATCTCTTACATCAAAAAGATCAAAATTCGTAAAAGTCCTGGAAGAGACGGAATTACTAACAAAATGCTTAAATTCCTCCCACTAATAACTATTCTTAAAATCACTAACATAATTAATACTATGCTTAATCTCAGATACTTTCCGAGTGCCTGGAAGACTGCAGTGGTGGTCCCGATTCTTAAACCTGGGAAAGATCCCACGTTAGCGGAATCCCACCTACCTATATCATTACTTCCTATTCTAAGTAAACTGGCGCAAAAAATCATTTCTACCAGATTAAACGATTTCCTAGAAACCAATAAGATCCTCATACCGGAGCAGCACGGGTTCCGTCCTCGTCTCTCCACTACTCATCAATTACTCAGAGTTGTCAAGTATATCAAGGAAGGAAATAATATGGGTCAATGCACAGCTGCAGTGTTCCTAGACATTCAGAAAGCATTTGATAGAGTATGGCACACAGGCCTACTCTTCAAACTAATTAACTATAATATTCCTACTCCACTAATTCTACTTTTAAAATCCTACATTAGTAATAGAACATTCACTGTTAAAGTTAACCGAACTTATTCCCAAACTAGATCTATTAGTGCCGGAATTGCCCAAGGGTCAATTCTAGGCCCAGTTTTATTTAATCTTCACGTAAACGATATACTAAAAAGTACTAAAACTATGCTCTGTATGTATGCAGATGATACAGCTATACTAAGCAGACATAAAAACCTCAACACCCTCGTTGAGAATATCAATGAACACCTAGCTCACCTTGAGATCTGGTTCTCCGTTTGAAAAATCGCACTTAACAGCTCAAAAACAGAGGCAGTATTTTTCTCGCAAAGAGTCCCACCCCCTGAAATCACTCTTCAAAACCAAAGAATCCCCTGTTCTCATCACACGAAATATCTTGGTGTCTACCTTGATAAAACTCTCACTTTCCGACAACACATCACACAAATTAGAACTAAGTTTAAAAATGTAACGCAGAAATATTACTCCCTTATCTGTCGCAAGTCTAATTTAAGTAGACGTAATAAACTGCTTATCTACACTCTGATCTTAAACCCTCTCTTAACTTATGCCGCACGAGTCTGGGGTCATGCAGCAAGAACCAATATTAATTTACTTGAAAGCTCTCATGATTTAATCATAAGACAGATTCTCGATGCCCATTGGTATATGAGAAATGTCGATCTTAGAAGAAACTTTAACATTCCTACTATTAGACAGACTATCCGTAAAATCTCCACTAACTTCTTTAAAACAGTAGATGAGCACGACTGCCCATCTATTCAAGATATTCCAAATTATTACTCCCACTTCTCTGTCAGAAGACCAAGAGATGTCTTGGTCAACCCCGATTTTGATTCATTTTTCTCTAAATTTCCTCGTATTATTTTTAAAACTTTCTTAATTTTTTCATCCTCTGCGATCCAACTCTGTTGAATCGTAGAAGCGCTCTGATTGGATACTAAAACTAAAATTAGATGATCGCGGGCGACGGCGCCATCGGCGCCTTTTCCCAGAAGGATGGGAGAAAAATAAAACCATGAATGATTGCGGATCTAATCAAGAGTTCTCCCCGACAGAACGGGGAGGGAGGACGTACCCCGAAACACGAAACGCTCTAACGAAGCAGAGCGCCGGCGGGGGAGGGGAAGAACGCAGGAAGGAATTCGGGACGGCCGAAGGCAGTAAATCAAGGCAGTGACGAAGCACTCAAGAACCCAGTGTCAAGGATGCAGTGCAGGGCAGCTAGCTCGTGTTGTAATAGAGAGTGTGAAAACGTGTTTTTGTTGAGTTATGTGTTTGTGCGGTCACTCGCGTGCCAAGTGTAAATCGGAATGCTAACAAAGTCCAAAAGGACGAAGAGCGTTTCTGGAATCCCGATTACGTCGGGGTCATAAGCAATACAAATAATAAAATATTTAATGATGAAATTAAAAATATTAGCATTCCAGCTAAAAAACCTGAGAGAATAATTTAAACTAAAACAGATGAATTTTAATTTAAAGTTTAGATTGTAATAATGACAGCATTTCTCCCCACTGAGACATCATCTGGGCCATTTGTGTAATAACTTCTTTGGCATCCAGTGAGTTATTGTTTTTACCTTTAACAATTTCCGCAAAGGAAGGTTTTGATTGTTTTTGTGTTTGCTTGCGCGCAGCCGCTCGCTCTTGCCAGACATTTTTCGTCGGTTTTGTTTTTGTTGGTTTTGTGTTGATTGGGTTTTTGGGGCAACCCGAGAAGTTTGCAGGGTGCGGACCGCTGCAATTGGCACACTTAGCCGGGGCCTTGGCTGACTTGGTGCAGTCAGAGGTGAGATGGCCACCTGAGCATTTCAAACACTTCGGTGCTCTAGCGCAAAACCGAGAGTGATGAAAAAATTCTTGGCATCTATACTACTGTGGGGGCATGGTGGATTTATTGAGGGGCTCAACCGCAACTCTAAAAAATCCAATGTTTTTTATGTTGAAAATACCCTTATTTTCAGGGTTTCTGAGGAGGGTTACCAAAAGTAAAGGCATGTTTGTATTTGTTTTCCTGTTTCTCAACAAGGAAATGTGGTTGGGCTTAAAGCCAAGTGTGTGTAACTCTGACATGAGTTCTTCTTGGTTGTAGTCGGTGGGTAACCCTCTCAAGACAACTTTAAGTTGTTTATTGTGGGCCATCTCGAATGTGTGAGACCGCATTTTTTTGTCCGAGACAAATTTCTGAATGATACGGTGCTCTTCGGCAGAAGTTGGAAAAACTCGCTCTGATTGGATACCACCTTCCTGAAACTACTTATACCATATTAGCTGAACTTTTGGCTCAGCCAATAGGAATGCTCCCTCTCATTCACTGTTCATTTTTCCATCTCAAGATAACTTTTCCCGCACTTTCTGATCATGGTTCTTCGCTGCAACCCGATTGGCCAGCTTTTCTCCGCCCACTTTGGGCTCTCATTGGCTCAGATTTGCTAGCTCTTAAAAGAGCGTTTAGTTTTAATTTTATTGTATTATTCTATTTTAAAAGTCATACACAATTTTTAATTTTTAAATTTATATTACTATCTTTTTAAAATGGGCATTAGTAAATTTTTACAGTCACTTACATTCCAGAACAGGAGGTTAGAGTCCGGAAGGACTAAGCACTCCAACAAAACGTGCAACGAACATCCCTTCTACCCCACGGCACAACCATATGTTCAGGGTGAGCTAAAAGAACTAATCAAGGAACGAAACAAAGCCAGGAAAACCTGGCAACAAACAAGACACCCACAACATAAAACAGAATTAAACAGATTACAAAATGCTAGTAAAAGAAAAATTTATCATTACAGATAACAGGCATGGGAGGATAATCTTTCTACCCTGAATGCTGAGGACAATTCCCTTTGGGGAATTGCGAAAGCGTTCAGGAAGAAAACCTCCCCCATCTCCGCCCTTCACGGCCCCACTGGTATTGCTCTCAGCGATACAAACAAAACTGAAGTAATTACTCATTCGCTCGAGAATCAATTTCAACTCAATGATATTCACAACTCACACAAAGACGTGGTCATCACCAGTGTTGTTGATGCATATCTAGATTCTAACATTAATAATACTGGTACTATCCCCCCCACTCTCCCATCTGAAATTATTCAGATAATTAAAAAGATTAAAATTAAAAAATGTCCGGGGAGAGATGGGATCACAAATAAAATGATTAAAAAGCTTCCTAAACTAAATATTTTTAAGATTACTAACATTGTAAATAATATGCTAACTCTCAGATATTTTCCTAAATCATGGAAGACAGCGGTTGTCGTACCGATTTTAAAACCAGGTAAAAATTCAGCTTTGGCCGAATCTTACAGACCAATAAGTCTACTTCCTGTCCTTAGTAAACTGGCCGAAAAAGTGATTTTAGCCAGACTCAACGACCATCTCGAAAGAGAAAATATCCTGATTCCAGAGCAGCACGGGTTCCAACCTCGTCTCTCCACCTCCCATCAACTTCTCAGAGTTGTTGAATTTATTAAGGAAGGAAACGAGACAAAGATGAATGCACGGCCGCGGTCTTCCTTGATATTCAAAAAGCCTTCGATAGAGTCTGGCATACTGGCCTACTCTTTAAATTAATCTCACCTATAAAATTCCGCCCCCTCTTATTTTTCTGATAAATTCCTATATCTCTGATCGCTCCTTCACTGTAAAAATTAACGGTACTTTCTCGCAACTTAAAAATATTAACGCTGGGGTGGCCCAAGGGTCAATCCTGGCCCCAACTCTCTTTAATCTTTACGTTAATGACATTATTAAAAATACTAATACTATAACATGTATGTATGCAGATGATACAGCCATACTCAGCAGACACAGAAACCTCGACACACTAGTCGAAAACATCAATGAACACTTAACTCACCTGGAGATCTGGTTCTCCATGTGGAAGATTGCTTTAAACTCTTCCAAAACGGAAGCGGTTTTCTTTTCTAAAAGGAACCCCCTGAAATTACTCTACAAAATCAAAGAATACCCTGGTCTCAACACACCAAGTATCTTGGTGTCATCGTTGATAAAAACCTCACTTTCCGAAAACACATAACACATATTAGAGATAAATTTAAAGATACTACGCGTAAACTTTACTCCCTTATCTGCAGAAAGTCTAAATTGAATAGACATAACAAACTGCTTATCTACACTCTGATCATGAAACCATTACTTATCTACGCCTCCCCCGTGTGGGGACACGCAGCAAAAACTAATATAAACTTACTTGAAACTGCTCAAAATTTAATAATCAGACAAATTTGTAATGCTCATTGGTATTTGCGAAATAAAGATTTAAGAATAGCTTGCAATATACCAACCATTCGACAGACCATACGTAAACTTGCTATTAACTTTTTCAAAAATATCGACGAATCTGATAATGCATCTATAAATGATATTTCCCCGTACTTCTCCCACTTTTCTGTAAAAAGACCAAGAGACATCTTGGTCAACCCAGATTTCAATTAAAATTTTTATCTTTAATTATTTTTCCTTTTTAAATTTAATTTTGTATTTTTTCTTATAAACTGTTTTTCCAATTTACTGAAGTTCAACTTCGTTGAACTGCAGATGCTCTCTGATTGGCTATTCCCCCTATACCCCATTAGCCGAACGTTTAGCTTGGCTAATCAGATCATCTCCTCTCATATTTTCTCACTTGGACTAAAGACCAAGATCATTTTCCCGCGCTTTCTGATAGACAGTTTTTGCTGCACTCGGATTGGCTAGGATAACTCCGCCCACTTTTTTCGCATTTTTCAATGATTTTCTCAATGTTTTTAAAGTTAAATTTTTAATAGTTTTCACCATCTCCCATCCAAGTAATTTTTAATTCTCAAAACTGACGCTGGATGACGCTAGATGTCACTGGGAAATGAATTCTCAAAACTACAGAACTTTTTCTTAATTATAATGATTTCTTCCTAAAACTGGGCAGTGGTATAACTCGTTAAAGCCATCTCAAAAATTACCTGGTAGGAGGTTAGAGGCCGACAGGCCTAAGCACTCCATCCAGTTCATCAACGATCATCAACAATCGCTCCACATCTACGAATCAGATATGGGATGGAGGCTCACTACGCGTACCATATACCCCGTAATAGCACCGTAAGAACCATAGTATGTATACACGCGAGCCATATGGAAACAGGTACTCCGATAACCCGTTCTACGTATACATACACACTTAGGGTCTCTGAAACATGGATTGCAATGTGATCCTACTTCCTCTATTGGAGATGTATCAGCGGCCTGAGAAGTGGAATTATATGAATGGAGAGAAGGAGCCTAATGATATTAAAATGTATTTAAAAACATTAAATTTAAGTTTTTCTTTCTTCTAGCTTCCACAACATAATTAACAGTTTTTTCCACCACCGACTAATGTTGGCGTGGGAATTGAAAGGTTATATAAATGCGTGTTACGGTTTGTGTGTTTCTTTTACTATGCAATATTGATCTGAAAACTCTGCGCGGATCTCCATACCGTTGTGTAACGATGGGGTTACTACAGATCTTCGTAATTTTATTTCAGATTCTCAAGCAAACATGGATTGTGTCATGCTCAGTCCAGGCGTTTAACCCATTCTAAAGCATTACAATTATTTTCTAAATTTATTATTGGTTCCACTAGACAAAAATTGCAGCACCAGGATGGAATTATCTCACGAATATGAAAGTCTCATGTAAAGAAGATAATGCAAATGGTATGTATTTTAGTGCACGTAGACGACATCTCTAGCACTGGATAAAGGAGTTGCGTAGTTGATATCCACTTCGTTAAGCACTTTATAAGGTCACTCAGAATATCGTATTATTCCTGGCATAAGGAGAAGAAATGCTTACCAGCGAGTGAAGGAATTCGGCACAGGCAGGATCGTTACCAATCGAGAGGAGGGGGGGATTATGGAATCGTGATATCAGCTTTCGCACTGCTCGAAAACCAACTACTATAATGCGAATATGGAATCAATGGGTTGCTGAAGGCCTCAATAAAGCCGATCACTAAAGCCTTTTTCTTGTTTGATTCCATTTTAGCATTCTATTTTTTTTCTTTTGCATTCATTTTAGCGCAACTATGCTTTTGTCATCGTTTAAGTACAAAATGCTGTATTTCATTTCTGAATTTTACGTGTTTCAGATGATTACTCGTGAAGTTATGCCAAAGATGAAAAAACAATGATATTGTGCTGAAGCTTTGGATATCAGTGTATTTATACAGATTATAACACTAAAAAAATGACTTAATTCAAACTAACCATTATCAACATATCAACGGAATATGAAAATATCCTACCCTATCTATAAAGTGGCTACTACCAGGATACGTATAAACAGCCTGTTTTCTAAGTTCTTATTTGTTGGGCTTCATGGTCTCTATAACCAATGATTTCCTTGTTGGGTTAAAAAATCTATGTTGTACCTTGAATACTTTCTGTAATATATGAACAAAAATTCATAAATGTAATAAGAAACTGATAAAAAAATGTTTCACCCCCTCCCCGTATAGTTGCTTGCATATACATGCTTTATTCCCAAAGAAATGAGCACTCAGTTTTAAAGTGCTTTTTTTTTTAATCATAGTGGATTACACAAAAAACATGTTATATACTAAAAGGTCAGTAAAAAAAATGCCTACTAGAAAGGTGAATTATAAAATAAATCGTAAATCTTCCTTAGGAATACGATGATGCTGTAGGGGCACCTTAATCGCTCTTTATGTCATGGCGTATCACTGCATTATTGCACATCTTAAAAAATTTTCTTTCGTGTGAAGAAAACACTACATTGAAAACCGTTTGCATAAAGTTTATATTTTGTACTTTTAAAAAGATTCGTTTATGCCTGCACTATTCTAAAAAAAGCCTGAAATATACAAGAAATTCATTAAAAAGAAATTATACCACTAAAATATATATGAAAACATATATTTAATAAAACATTTTACAAATTCGTTAGTATTCCAGTTAATCCCTTTTTAAAGTATTGTAATCGCTAACACTGTTGGCGAGTTATTACATTCAAAAGTAAATTGTTAGTTGCGATGCCGGCTTTACAGAAAGCGGTCCAAAAACACGCATTAAGGGAAACCCCGCAGAAAATATTGGTGCTACAGCTTGTTTTATGAGGCAAATTATTGCCACAAAGTGAATACAAGAAATTAAATAAAATGAACTCTAGGCTTTATGTAATCTTTGAAACTCACCGCATAATCATAACTTCCGAATTCCCATGTTTCAACCAACAAAGATTCAATTCGATTTTTATTTTCAACGTGGCACTGTAAAGCAAAGCGAGGGCTTTAGGCCACTTATCTCGTAGTTTTGAACCATAGTTGAGGCACTCCAAACTTGCACACAATGCCAACATTAATACATTGAGCTATTTGCATCAAAGCCTGTACACGGATAGTCACGGTTTCGTGATCCCAATCCCTCGGCTTCCTATCCAACTGTGGTAAATGAATGTGAAATAGATGTGAATTTTTATTCCGTCAAATGGCACACAGCATTTCAAAGAAGAAATATTTTTTGATTCATAGAAATCCACTTAAAACAGTAAAGAACGTATCAAGAATGATATATTTTTGGAAATGAGAATTTTGACGTAATCTAAACACTGCACAAATGAATTGTTTACTCCCAACAAATTTCTTTTCAAATATTCAAATTTGTGTATACCTTACTGAACTTATACTTTATAAAGTAAATTTCCATGTGTGAAATAATGTTTTGAAAAATAGGCTGAATTATTGTATTGTTTTAAGCAAGCAATATATACAAATTATTCACCGAAATAAATTTTGTTATTATTTTTGATCATCTGTTTCAGCGCCATCTATAGGATGGGACTCACAGAATGTATTTTTGCACCAATTATAAAGTACTCAGAATTCTCGATTGTGTGTTTTGTTCGTCTACATGAAAAGAAAAAGACAAAAATTCAATTTAGTGAATTTCTCAGTTTTTTAAATGAATTTTTGACAAAACGAATAGTGATGCCAGCACGTGCGCTCGTGGAAGGTCACTTCCACTGTTGTATATAGAAGCGTTCGGAATTTGATTCAAGTAGAGAAAGCAGGAATTAAAAGTATCTTAAGATTTTTTTGAATTTCAAAAATTATTTTTTCCTTCTTAATCCGTTTTTTTTAGCTGTATGTAGGTAAAAATATAAAGGGGGATGTGTCAAGCAATATATGAATAAAATTAAAATATGAATAAAATAATTTTAAAATAATAAATATATGAAATAAATTTTTATCTTGCTAAAATATTTGTAAAGTTGCTCAAGTTCATTGAAAATTCTTTCAACATTTTTCGTGCTTATGAAGAAAACCAGACACTTCTAGAAATTATTTTAAGTGTTGTAGGGCTGTTTACAACCTAGCTTATAACTAAAAACGATTTGGGATTTTTTTAACCCAGAGTAATAATCTGGCACGAAATGAGAGTTTGACATTGAGCGCCTCATTCGCAAAAAACATATCCTGCGATAGCAACTATCTAAATATAAGCAGCAGCTATTATTTAGATTAATTTTTTTGCAATTATTATTACGCATTTTCTTACTTTTGCTGATCATCTCCATTCGAAAGTACATGTACAAGAAGTAATGCTCGATTTTTAAGCAAAGCTGTTTTCAAATTTTGTTTGAATTAAATTAGAAGGTCACGTGTCATTTAGTAAAACAAATTTTTCTAATTTATATACTTAATCTGGAGTGAAAAACCACTAATAATATCGATGAAATGAAATAAATTATTAAACCGTAAATGATGGCTGTCCAATGTTGTACAAATAACTGTCTTGCTTCGCCCCAAAATAACGAATGAAATTTTGTCGCAAAAGGTTGCTAGTGTGTGGATATATGGTGTGAGAGAGTCTGCTAGTAGCGCACTGGAAGAAAACCCTTGTTCTAAATGTCTGCCAATTATTTTTGGTTCGAATTCTCATTTAAAATATTATGTTTAGAATTAGCACAAAAAAAAGACTTTACTTTTTAGCATGGCATCTGAGCAGCGTTAGAAGCACACACGTGAACACATTCTTTGTTATAAAATTTTTAATTATCTTTATTTTTAGAGGCATAAAGGAAGACTAAAGTATTATGATGTATATTTTCAAACTAGCACCGCCGTCTACAAAACACAAGTAAGTCGTTAATACTTTTGATACACTGCTTTGTTTATAATATAGAATTATCGGAAATTTCTGTGAAAAATATGAGCACAATATTTTGCTTTGTGCTTCCCAATGGAAAAGTCTTTCGTAAAGTTTAAGGAAAGAAAACTGTCAGGGTTACACAGTAATGCTATTAAATTACTCGTTTTTGCGATCACGAGATAATATTTTGAACGAGCTACTTTTGTATTTTGTTTTTGGCAACAAGCCAAAAAAATGTAGTTGATGGAATTCACTTGAATGAAATGTGGAATTTTGTGCTGTTCTTATGAATTTTTCGTTTTTGAGTATAAACTGGGTTCACGACTGACATTTGTGCGGGGAAACCCCAATGGATTTCGAATTGGTTCCAAGATTAAAGGTTTAGAACTGTTTTGAAGAAAGGATTTTGAATTGTTCTCAAGATTAAGAATCGTGAACTGTTTTGAAACTTGGCGACATCGAAACTGTGCTGAAGTGAGGGAATTTGAATTATATCCAACATTTAGAAGTAATTGAACAATTTCGAATCTCTAGTAAATTGTTAATAAGTTGTACAGTTGAGGAAGTTTATTTTAAAAGTGGATGAGAAATGGCGTTTTTAGGAAGAGCTTTGAAGGCAGATTTGAAGTGTTTGGCGGAAGAATTAGGAGAAACTGTAACGGAAGAAATGAAAGTTCCTGCTTTAAAAAAGTTAATAGTAGTAAGTAAGGAGTATGAAGAGGTGTGTTCGCGAAAGAATTATTACACAGAATAGTAACCGAAAGAGAAAATGAAATTAAACGCCAAGAGAGAGAAGTTGAATTAAAGCGCCAAGAGAGAGATGAATTAAAGCGCCAAGAAAGAGAAGATGAAATAAAGCGCCAAAAAGAGAAGATGAAATAAAGCGCCAAGAAAGAGAAGATGAATTAGAGAAGTTGAAGATAGAAGCTTCGATGATGAGTAATGGTCTTCGGAAAGAGAGGAATTCTCAGAATGAAGGAATACAAGAACACGTACCAGTTGGATTGCAAAAATTAATGCGTACTTTTGACCCCAAAGAAGGTGATATAAGTTTTTACCTAATACTCTTTGAAAGACAAGCACGAAGAGTCCATATTAAGGAAGAAGATTGAGTAACGAATTGTGTTGGACTATTGCCGTTAGAAATGGCGAATTTGATTGCCAGGGAACCAGAAGAAAAGGCAAATGATTATGAACACATAAAATGTATGTTATTAAAAAGATTTAAATTGAGCCCAGAAGCATTTAAAGTAAAATTTAAGAGGCATTGTAAATCGGCCGAGAACACTTAGCAAGATTTTGGATTTGAGTTGGCGAACTATTTTAATGAGTGGATTTCGGGACTAAAAATCTACGATTTTTACAGGCTGAAACAACTTGTCATTGTAGAGCAGATGAAGGAACAGGTTTCCAGGGATATACAGCAACATTTTATTGATGACTGGAGTAGAATTGTTACAGTTGACGATCTTACTGAGAAGTTAGATGATTATATGAAAACGTAAGACAATATAACCAGGCCACTAAAGCTACTTTGTCTCAACCGTATAGAAATTCCTATCGGGAAAAACCTAGCATGTGCAATGGAAAATGTCATATATTTGGTGAAGGATATAGACAAGAATTAAACAACCGCAGTGGATATAATAAGCGAAATTCTTTCCAAAAATCAGTTACATGTTTCAATTGTGGACGAGTGGGACATTTTGCGAGATTTTGCAGGGATAAGAAAGACGGGAGAGGAAAGACCGAGGGTAAAGTTGCTGAGGTAAAGGTATCTGAGGTGCAAGTGGCAGAAGTCAAAGTAGTTGAGGATGAAAGCAAAGTAGTCACAGCGAGATTCAACCGCGAAGTTGTAAGGGAAAAAATAAGAAATGCAGCGCAGTTCAACTAAAAATGTCTGATCTTAAAATAGTAAAAACTTCGTATGGTGGAACAGAATATGAAGCTGTAGTGAATTCAGGTGCACAAATTAGTGTGTTTAAAAGCAGTGTCGTGGGAAAGGAAGTAGATTACGAAAGACATATAATGTTGCAACTCGCATTTGGTGATTGTTTAAAGGCTGAACTAAAAGAAGGGGATATTGGTTTGGTAACGAATGGGTGTTAAAACGGTGGTGGCAACTGTGGATGGGCTGAATACTGACATATTATTGGATACTGAAACGTATGAAGCATTATTAGAACAACAAAGAATATACAGTCCCAGATTTATAGCCGCTATGAACTTAAGGGATCCAGGACATGCTCGAAAGAGTAAAATGCCAAAATTAAGACCCTTTGTTTATGAGACATGTATCATTTACAATTTCCAATAGAGCTTAGATTTTTTTATGTCTATAATAAAGATAATTTAATTATTCTGTAGAACTACAAAAATAACTTTTTACTCCAAAAGTTTTTTTTTACTAAATTTAAATAATACATAATTTTTGAGAACTCGTAATATATACTTATGTTTTTAGGTACCATTTTTTAAAAAAGTATCCTTTTTTTCATGCAAAATAATTTTTACACATATATAAAACAATACATAAAATACAGTGAAATCATTTTTTTAGTAAAATTTTATTATAGTTTCTTTAAAAAAAATTATGAAACTTTGAAATTTGAAATTTTTTTTATTTTTCTGCTTTTTTTATGCATAAAACTATTTTTAAAAAATTAGGCACTATTTTAATAGAAAAAAAATTAGGTTCACTATATGCATAGGCATCTTGTATAGAAGTATAAAAAATCAGGAATCATATAGTGCAATAGTTTTTTTAAAAAATGTACCTAAATGCAAAAAAATATGCTTTTGAGAAAAAGTGAAAAAACTAAAAGAAAACAATATTTTCACATATTATACACTTAATTAGTATTTCCTTGCCTATTTTTATATGACTAATAATAATCCTTAACCCCTTTCTAGAGTTACAAAAGTAATTTTAAATTCATATGTTTTTTCCCTTTGTTTTATTTAACATGAACATAATTTTCGAGATCTTGTAATACATATTTTCATGTATAGGTACCATTTCTTACAAAAATATTCTTTGAATATACAAACAAATTTACACATATATATAAAGTAACATATTAAACATAATGAATCTGTTTTGTAACTAATTAATTGCATAATTTCTTAAAAATAATCATAAAACCTTAAAATTATGAAAATCTTAATTTTCTTTTTTTACATATAAAATCAATTTTCAAAAAATTAGACACATACTAAAAGATATTTTGTTCACTGTATGCACATGTATCCTGTTTAGATATATAAATGGTTTCAAACAATATGCTACAATAGTTTTTTAAAGTGTACCTAAATTTAAAAATATTAAACACATTCGAGAAAAAATATAATAAAACTTAACAAAAAAATATATCCTTACATTATAAATTTGATTAATATTTCCCTGCTTGGTATTCATTTTCTTCATCTAAATTCTGTTTATCCATTTTCCTTTTTAAAGACCTTCTTTTATTTCTGGCTTCCAATGACACTTTATTTACTATTCGTTCAGCCTCAAAAATTCGTTTGTTATCAATTATAAGTAAGGCACGTTCAGTGTTGTATCCTGGTTTAATGCCCAGAGCATCAAAGACTTTTATCCTACTTACATATCAATCGTTAAAACAAATTACAGCATCCATAACTCCAAAAATTTCAAAGTTTCAATGCCAACAAAAACTGTTTTAGGAATTCGCTCCCAAATACATTTGTTAAAACTTTCATTGGGATTTTGTGTTCTTCCATGAAGGCACTTTTTCAATAAGTCCTTCTCTGTGAGATCCCGAAACACTTTTTTCACTTTCAATAAAATTGACTCAGGTAAAGAATGCTTATGAATATAAAATTCTCCCGTAACAATGCTACGGTTATAACCGCACCAGCTATCCTCATCAAGAGGACACAAACCGTGTTGAGGATTATCCTCAGTACTTAGCTTATGAAAATAAATAGCCCATATGGCTCTTTTCATGTCCTCCACAGATGACAAATTTTTACGAATTGCTAGCCCAGAATAATGTTGGATTGAATCCACTTCTTTAAGCGTTAGCCGTCCACGTCCCGAAATATTTTTCCCATCTGATAGCTTAATGCCTTTGCTCGTTTTTAGAATGTTTCTCAGCCTTGTGCCCATACGCTTTTGCACATGGCCAACACATTCTAATTTTTCAACTTCTGTGTTGCCATATACTTTTGCTTCTTTTATAGTAAGAAATCCTTTTGAGTCCCCATCACCAAGATACTGCGTATAACATGCTTTTCGTGATGTTTCAGATCGCTGAAATATACTTAATACCCCCCGACATTCCATTCCCCCAATGAATCCTTCGTAATTTTTAGCACAATTTTCTCATGGTTTTTTTTACCCTTACATGAAGAACAATATTTTGTGAGAGCTTCAAAGTCGATAACCTTTCCGTTTTCAACAGAGAGAGACGTAGCACATTCAACTCCATTCAATGAAGAATAGCCTCTTTTATGCCATGTGCCATCCACAGCCACATTTGAATTATCATTCGCTATGACTGCTTCGTGAACAGCAGCATTCATGGAGTCTTTACTAATTGTTTTTAAATCATTTAAAAACAAATTATGGCGTTCAAACTTTGCAGGTGGTGGAGGCAAATTCATGAGCCCACAGAATATTCGATCAGCGGCTCCACCTTTTCTAATAGCTCTCATTCCATATGTCAATCTTAGGTTAACATCATAACATTTATTTGATATTTTTGATGACATTGTGCTCGTCGATTCTCCACAGTTGTGACAAATTATTTCCAAACTCACAGCTAAACCTCTACGACTTTTTAAATCTTCTCTCAGCTCAATTTTCTCTGAAGAACAGCAATATTTACAACATGAGAGATTTTTCATAAGGGAAGATAATAAATCCAGTTCAACGATTATGTTTACATTTTGAGAATCTTGTTCTTTTAGTAAATCCGGTATTTTAGTTTTTTTCCTAGAAGCACTTTCCACGGAATTCGAAAGCAATTCTCCAGTCGATTTAGACTTTTTATGTTGATTGTTAGTATACTTCCTTCTGCCAAATTTTTTTATTCTTGGCATAATTACTCGTTTAAAAAAGTTAAGATACCTTTAAAATTTTATGAATATTATTAAATATAAGTGAAAAATAAATATTTCTTACGAAAATTAATGTAAAATTAAGCAGTTGTATGCCACAAGAAACTTCGGAACAGACGAACTTGGTTCAAAACATTGCCATAAACTGAAATTTAAAGTAAGAAATTTTGTCACACAGCTTGGAACAATAGCTCACGCATAAACGTGGCTAAAAAGTAGCGGGGTTAACATTCAAACGAAAAAAACAATCAAAAGTTAATATAGATAAAACACAGGGGAAACTACATATTTAAAGTTCAAAGGGGCGTGTCAAAAGGGGCGTGAGCATTTATTTACATTTTTATTTTTCATATTTTAGGGCTATTTTATCAACAAACATATAAGTATTATACATTTTTAGATTCAGAAAAATAAGCACTACTTTTAGAACTAAAGTTGAAAAATCGATTATTTCAAAGTATATGATGTCCCTGTTTTCTTAAGATCAGATTCCTCCAAAAAATCGTTAGATGAGAGTGTAAATACTGAAGAGGAAGAACAAGAGCCAACTATACTGCTCAAAATAATTAAAGGATATTGCGGTTTTAGGTGGATCTTGTGGCTGGGAAACTTTTTAGCTGATTGATACATGGTGGACAGACGTAGTAGGTTATATGAGAATAAATTACACATGTTTGGCACAAAAATGCATTTTATTGCGCATTTGTGTACAAAAGGAAAAAAACACAATTTGTGCATCTGAGAAAAAAATCAGAAGAAAAGGTGTTTTCTTCAAAGGAAATCATTTTCAGTAGAGGGTATGGTTTCCACGGACGGCCAGCAACGTTGAGTACCTTTGAGGCATGGAGTCAATGAGGCTATTAATCACGAGTCGGGGTATTCCGTCCCACTCTTCCAGAAAAACTCTTTTCAGCTCTTGGAGAGTTTGTGGGGGTGGTTGGCGGCCAGAAATTCGTCTTCCTAGAGCGTCCCAAACGTTCTCTATTGGATTCATGTCTGGAGAACATGTTGACCATTCCATTCGTACGATTCCTTCCTCGAAATGGAAATCCTCCACCAGGTTAGCACGATGTGGTGGTCTGCAGTTATCATCCAATAAAATGAAGTCATCTCCGATTGCTGCAGCGTAAGGGACTACAATAGGTCTGAGGATCTCATCCCTGTATTGACGAGTAGTCAGAGGTCTTTCTCGAAAAATGTAGAAGTCTGTGCGCCCGTCAATGGAGATGCCACCATAAACCAACACTCCCCCACCGCCAAATCTGACACTTTCGTGCCTGAACGCAGGATTATTCCTACTGCCACGGTCCCTCCAGATGAAAATACGCCTATTATCCGGATGAACAAAAAAAACGGGTCTCTTCAGAAAAAAGAACATTGCTCCATTCATTTCTCCTCCAGTGCACATGCTCTGCTGCCCACTCCCTGCGGTCGCGACGATGCCTTGATGTTAGTCTAACACATACAATCGGTCGGCGAGCATACAGACCTACACCATGGAGCCGGTTTCGGACAGTCTGAGTGGAAACCGTGGTGCCAGTAACCGAGCGAAGGTGTTGTTGCAGAGGAGAAGCGTTCATATTTCGGTGTCTCCGAGCCGTTAACACTAAATAGCGATCTTCATTGGGCGTTGTTGCCCGTCTACGACCTTGTCCTTGGCTTCATTTTCGTTGAAAGTCAAATTTCAGTCGCTGCCGCTGGAGCGACGTTTTTGACGTCGAACTCAAAATTCGCATACTCCACAGTTTGAAAATCAGAAAAATTTGCATTTGTGATTCTCTTCTTCCATTTTCGGCAAAAAAATTTTATTTATATCTTTATATTATATAAAACTTACAATATCCTTTAATTGTTTTGAGCAGTGTATAACAGAATATGATGAGGAGAATGAAAATAACACAGAAAAGTTCAAGAGACAGCAACAGATTTGTGATACTTTTCAGGAAGCATGGAATTTTGCTAGGCGAAACAAAGGAGGATATGTGATAGAATATGATATCCTGTACCTTGAAGAGCTATTGGGCGGAAATAGGATAAAACAGTTAGTGATTCCTGAAATGAGGAAGAGGACAATACTAGAAATTGCGCATGAATCAGTGTTCGGAGCACATCTAGGAGCTCATAAAACAATTCAGAGAATCAAATCTTCGTTTTATTGGCCAGGAATGGTAAAGGAGATTAAAGCATATTGTAGTTCCTGTCATGGTTGTCAGCTTAGAAAAGTAATTCGTTCCGTTGACAAAATTCCGATAACACCTGTGTCTCGTCCTGAATTGCCATTCCAAGTAGTAAACGTTGATTTAATTGATCCTGTAAATCCAGTATCATCACAAGGACATAAATACATACTTTGTTCGTTGGACCAGCATTCTAGATGGGCGGAAGCAATACCACTCAAGTCACTAACAACTAAGAGTACGTGTGAAGCACTGCTCGAAATATTCAGTAGAACAGGAATTCCAGAAGTAATCGTAATGGACAATGCAACAAATTTTACGGCCAGTTTAACGCAAGAGTTTTTGAAGATTTTAGGAGCTTGTCCACATTTTTCAACACCATACCATCCAGAAGGAAACGGGTTAATTGAGAGATGGAACCAAACTCTCAAGAACATGTTGCACCACATTATCAGAGAGGAAGGAAGAAATTGGCATAGGCATATACCGTTTTTACTATGGGCTTATCGTGAAGTTCCAAACGCAACTACCAGTAAACTAACTTTTCTACTAATGTATGGAAGAGATCCGAAAGGACCGTTGTCTATACTGAAGTCAATTTGGACTGTGGGAACACGTTGTTACCTCTGAATATGAAGGGATCAGTAGAGAGTTATTTGAAAAAGCTAAAAGAAAAGTTAGAAATAGCAACCCACAAAGCAAAGTTAACAAGTGACGAGCAACAAGGTAGCTACGCTAAATATTACAACAAAAGAAACAGGCAAAAGAAACATCGAGAATTTGCACCAGGAGATCAAGTGCTTGTTTTAATACCTGATTCGACGAATAAGCTATATGCTAGATGGACAGGTCTAGTTAAAATTGTTAAAAGAGTAAAACCAAATTCATATTATTTGTAGATGGCTGGAGGTAGTTTGAGATTGCTGCACGTTAACAAGATCAGAGAATACAGAGCGAGAGTTCAAACGGTTGGAGTTATTTATGATATTGATAATGAATTCGGTGAGATACAGGAAACGCCAACAGTTCCTGCAGCTGCGAAGAATGACGAAGCATTGGATAGAGTGACGCGTTGGATTATCTATCTAAGAAGCAACAAACTCAACTAAAGGATCTTTTACATCGACACAGGACGTTGTTTTCTGGAAAAATAAAAAGAGCTAAAGTTGGTGAAAATATGATAAAACTGAAGAATGAGGAGGAGACGATGAAACCCAAAACTTATAAGATACCAGAAAATTTAAAGAGAAAAGTAGACGTGCAGATAGACGAATTGTTAGAGTTAGGGCTGATTGAACCTGTTGTAAGTGAAATAGCACACCCCGTCGTATGTGTTCATAAGAAGGATGGAACAATTCGGTTATGCATAGATTTCAGAAGCTTGAATGCCCTTACCGTACCGGACGCATATCAAATGCAAAATTTGATGGAGTTGAATTTCTTAGTAGGGCAGAAAAAATTCATTACTGTACTAGATATGTTGAAAGGATATTGGTCTATACCAATGGAAGACAGCAGCAAACATCTAACAGCCTTCCGAACTCATCGAGGACAGTACCAATGGAATGTGTTACCATTTGGGTTAAGAAATGCTGCTACAACCTACCAGAGTGCCATGTATAAAGTGGTTCAAACTATATCTGATTTTGCATGTGCGCATATCGATGATTTAGCAATATTCTCTGATACGTGGGAAGAATATTTAAATCATCTAGAAAAAGTTTTCAAAAGATTGGAGCATTTTAATTTCTCGGTGAATTTAGGAAAGTGTGAGTTTGCAAGATAAAAAGTTAAATACTTAGGACATGTCATTGGTTCAGGTAGGCATTCCCCTGACAAAGAAAGAATAAAAGCGATTCAGAACTTACAGGCACCAACGACCAAGAAACAACTGAGAAGTGCTTTGGGATTGTGCAATTTTTATAGACAGTATAGTATATTTCCTAAAAGAAAGTCCCTAATGAGATTTGCAAAAAGTGGTTGTATCGGATCGTACTGGTCATTGAGTTCGATCCCAATACCTCTAAAGACCCGCCGTGTAGGGCTCACGTTAAATCTGTCGAAAAACGTCCTCCCGTTGGTGTGGTGTGGAAAGTGCCAGCTCAGGTGTCGTCCAATCATTGACCATGGACGTGGTCCGTCGCCAAAAGCCCTCGTGTAGCTGAACAGTGCGACGTTAATATTAAAATCAATCAATCCATGGAGCAAGGAGGCTGAAAAAGCTTTCAAGAAGTTGAAGACAGCACTATGTGGAATTACAGAGTTTCAGGTCCCAGACATAGAGTAACCGTACTACTTGCACATGTATGCTTCTCAGACGGCGGTCAAATGCTGTCTAGGTCAATTGGATGGAGAAGACAACATTCATCCCATAGCTTTTGGGAGCTAGAAATTGAACCCAAGCCAACAAAAGTGGTCAACAATTGAAAGGGAAGTGTACACTATTATTTGTGCTCTAAAAAGATTTGAAACCTTACTGTGTGGAGCAAAGATTTTCTTACTAACCGATCATATAATCCTCTAGTATTCCTCACTAATGCTGCACCCCAATGTCCGAGATTGCAGAGGTGGGCGTTGACCATTCAACGCCATGACATTGAAGCAAGCCACATGAAAGGATCTAAACTAGTTAATGCAGATGCGCTATCCAGACTGTAAATGTAAACTGTAATTAAATAAGAACTTTAAGAAGGATTTACGATTAATTTAGGTTTTAAACATTTTCTTAGCTTTATTGTTAGATGATTAAGTTAAGAAGAATATTTGTGTAAAATTTAATGCTGAGTATTTTTATGTAAATGTATAATATTAAGATAGTGACTAAACAGTGTTTCATTTTGAGTGTAACGTGTGACCCTTAGATTGTTTTAGCCATACTTGATCTTTGGATCTAATATGACTCTCGGGGGAAGGTGTCAGGGTTACACAGTAATGTTATTAAATTACTCGTTTTTGTGATCACGAGATAATATTCTGAACGAGCTACTTTTGTATTTTGTCTTTGGCAACGAGCCAAAAAAATGTAGTTGATGGAAATCGCTTGAATAAAATGTGGAATGTTGTGCTGTTCTTATGAATTTTTCGTTTTTGAGTATAAACTGGGTTCAACTGACAAAAACGATTGAAAATTCGCTATGTTCTCGCCTTTCCAGGGAGTCCTTGGAGTCTCTCACGTAACGTTAAGACATTAACTTGTATTTTGACCAAGTATATTAATTCAAGGAGGGTTATTCGAAATATTTTGGATTCTAGATTGATAGGTAAAATACGGCCACCGTAAAGGACCGTTGTTCTAGACCAGGGGTGGGCAGACTACGGTCTACTTCTAATTTTTTTTTCCCAGTGCCGCGGTCTACCCAGTGGCCTAAGTGTCATGAACTTAAGAGCTAAAGCATCACATGAATATCAGTACACCTCTGAGGTATTTCTTGCTTGATTCCATCTGCATAACATGACCATTTAATTGAAAAAGCTGTTGTTATATTTCCTTTCTTTGAAAAAAAAGTTTATTACTCTTTTCTTTCTTCGGCAAAAATTCCATGTTTTCATCATTATAACAAAACGGTATGATAATATAGCTTAGTGAAAGGTTTTTAAAAAGAAAACGACACTTAATTCTAACTACCGTATTTATTGGAGCATAAGCCTTACTTTTTTTTTAATGTTTTTGATACTGAAAATCGATTGCGGCTTTGAATCGAAAACGGAAAAATTCTTTGGATGGGGGAAATTGAGCTTGATACTGAAGGTTACAGCAAATACACTTGCCTCTGAAAGTCTGCGTACAGACGATTATATTTCATATTCATGCGAATATCTCTAATTAAAGGAAGTCTCTGAATCAGTACTATTTTTTATTGATTACTGTAATTAAGATTTTAAATAGTATAAGCAAAAATCACCTGATTATTACATAAAATAATACAGTTATTTATAACTTGAGAACGACACAAATCGTGCTTACACTGGAAAAAAATCTTTACGATAATGGATTGTAACTAAAAATATTAATACTTTTTAAGAGTTGTCGGTACCACCCATACCGACAATGTTCAATTGAGCCATTTTAGGAAACTGTTTCTCAGAAACTGTCAAATATAAAAACTTCAAATTTTGTCTCTATTTTAAATAGGCTTTTTTATTTAAATAATGGTAAAATATTTTTTAAATAGTGTTTATTTTTTCAAAAAAATTTATCGTAAAAGTATCGCTTTGAAATTTTTGAAAATTGTCATTTTTTTTACGGTAACTGCTTTTCAGCAAAATATTTTGGGAAAATATGCAAAAAAGTAGCTCCATTATATATAGATACATATTATTTATGTGCAGTAAAAATTGCAAGTACATTCATTCAGTAGATTTGTGATGATCTCCTAGGACCTCACTTTGAGAACGAGAATAAATAGGAGTCATATAAGAACCAGTAGCCATTTTTATAAACAACTTTATTTGGTTATCTTATCCAAATAGAATCAAAGACTTATTAACAAATATATCTAACTAGTATTACGAGGTTTTAAAGGTAATATCCTTTAAATTAACTTAATTAATTAATGATCCAATTAATTAACAATTAAATAACGATCACGCAGAAATTACCACGATAAGAGATCCCAGAAATATATTCAATGTTCTTATTGAACATTTAATTTTAATTTCATTCGCAATAATATAAGACTAATATTTACCACACTGCAATTCACCTCTTCTCTGAGATTAAATTATCCAACTAGAAATCTTCAATCTAACTTCACTATAACTTTCTACTTCAATCTCTTTCTCCTACTGCTCCAACTTTACTATTCCGTTCGACTTAAATACTTTATCTAATCTGCATAACAAGGAATCCTGTCCGCTTTTTGGAGTTGATTGGAAATAGGTAGGGAATTAAATTTCCCTAAAAAGAACGACTCAGAAGGTTAGTGATAAAGTTCCGTATAGATTTGTCACAGATTCTCTGAAAAAGGTACACACGGATGGAAAACAATCATTTTGAGAAAATTGCATTTTTAGTGTTAAAAGGCACTTCATCACAAAAATAATGAATTACAACATGTATTTGCCCTATTTTATTAAACATTAGTATCTTCTTAATTTTTTAAGCGTAAATATGAAACAAAAAAAACCTTAAAATGTTCAGAAAATACATATATAGTAATTTTCAGTTTTTGTTCAACGAGATTTTTTTTAGTATTTTGCATGAATTTTCACAAATTATGTCACAATCTGTGAAGAGTTTTTAACTTCAATGCATTACAAATATCACATTTGACCACATAACATAATAAATAAAATGCAAACATGTATCAATATGTAAAAGTAATGATTTGAAAATATGTGATTTTAGGACATTTCGAAAGGTTTCATTATGGATTTGTATGTTCACAACGCAAACACAATTTCTAAAAGTTTCAAAATTCAAAATTTTCACTAAACTGTACAAGAGATTTCTAAAAAAAGTCAAAAATAAAACTGTTTTTATGTTTTTAAATATGAAATTTGTGTATTTTTATACATGTAACAAGCTTCTCGCAACGACAAAAAGCATTACACATCTGAGTTGCTGTTAGTTACCATTTATTGTAATACCTTTGAATATTAAAGCTTAAAAACTTGTCTGAACAATAAATAAACAATAATATTTGCAACAAATTGAAATATTTCAAATATAGTTTTCTCAAAAACATGTAACATAAAAATATCACTATGAATTTTTAAAAAATTGACGTTTTTTGTCACGATATATGGATTTCAAATATTTTGGGAAAATTACAAAAAAACTCACATGAATATATATATAATTACATATCAGTAACATGAGGGTTGATTGATTGCTTGAATATTAACGTCGCACTGTTCAGCTACACGAGGGCTTTTGGCGACGGACCACGTAATTTTGAACCATGGTCAAGTGACGTGGACGACACCTGAGCTGGCACCCCCCTCTCCTAACTACCACACCACACCAACGGGAGGACGTTTCAGCTCTCGACAGATTTAACGTGCACCGCTGCCCTACACGGCGGGTCTTTAGTGGTACTGGGCTCGAACCTGTGACAAAGCCAGCCACAGTCCGATACCTATACCACTCGGCTACCGCGGCCACAGTAACATGAGGGAAAAAATTTCAAGTGCAAAAATACCTTATTTTCTGTGAAAAAGATGCATTCGGTTTTAAAATCATCATTTTTGAGAAAATTCAATTTTTACTATAAAGTGTGACTTCCTCATAAAAAAATGAATTACAACATGTATTTGTCCCATTTTATAAAACATTAGCATCTTTGCAATTTATTTTGCATAAAATAGTAAACAAAAAAGTCTTAAATTGCCCAGAATAGCATTTTTCAGTTTTTTTTTTTAACGAGATAATTTCTAGCATAACATCAATTTTCTGGATTCTGTATCAATTTCTGAAGAATTAGTACAGTACAGTCCCGATAATCCAAACAATATCGGACCGATCCCTGTTCGGATTACGTGATTGTTCGGATTAGCCGGAGTAACAGCGAAATCACTATTTGAACCGGGAGTACGGGTATATTGTGTCTATGTATTTTGTGGTAATGTGAGCGTACGCGCCCGCTTTTTTGCCGCGTGGACTGTACTCCCACTCCACGACGCGTGTGTCCTCCCTCCACCACTCCTAACTTAGTGTGTCAGTGCGACTGCGTGTGTGTGTGTCCGTACTGTTGACCGTCAGTCGTTCCGCGCTCGTTCTACACTCGTCCGCTTTTGTCTCTGTGTTAATAACAGTGTTACAGTGTGATATTCTACAGTGAAAACAGTTTGTTGTGTGTTTTGGACATTTATCTGTGATACAGTGTACGTAAACAGATTGTTATGGCGAGTAAGCGTAAACACTCAACACTTACTCTTAAAGACAAACTAGATGTTCTAAAGCGTTTAGATAAAGGTGAAGGTGTGACAAAATTGGCTACAGAGTTTAATGTTGGCAAAGCATCTGTTGGAGACATCAATGAATGGATGGAAGAAGACGGGGAAACAGCCGAATTTCTGACTGATGACGACATAGCTGCGGCAGTGACTCAAGAGCCAATGGAGGAGGAGGAGTGACGACGAGACGCAATGCGATAAGAAGGACGTGGTGCCACATGCAGACGGCGCATCTGCCCTTGCCCTGCGCTACTTGGAGCAACAGCCCGACACTACACCAGCTGATGTGTTATTTATGAGGCGCTGGCGAAATTACGCATCATCGAAAAGACTGTCTTCGTTGCGTCAGAAAAAAATACTGTACATATTTTATATTTAATCTTCTGTTGTACAATTTTTCATACTAAACATTAGTGTTCTGTTCTGTAGTTTATTCCATTTTTAAAATTTGTATCATAACTTGATGTACAGTGCATGAATATTAAATAAAGAACTGTTTTGAATTAAGGTTTACACTGTTTTATATTGAAATATTCACCGATTTTTTCGTCCTTAAAATTATAAAAAATTTCCGTGGAGCCGTTCGGATTAACCGGATGTTCGGATTAGCCGTGTTCGGATTATCGGGACTGTACTGTATATCTTTCATGCTTTACAGATATCAAAGTTGAACATAAAGCATCATAAATGTGGGAGTCCGAATAAATCTTCGAATAAAAATCAGATGGCCGCGGTAGCCGAGTGGTATGGGCATCGGATCGTGGCTGGCTTTGTCACGAGTTCGAGCCCAGTACCACTGAAGACCCGCCGTGTAGGGCAGCGATGCACGCTAAATCTGTCGAGAACTGAAATGTCCCTCCCGAACCGAAATTTTATAAAAAATATTACCTTGTCAAACAAAATATTTTGAAATATGCATTCAAAACGAGGATAAAGAAATCCATATGCAAAATTAACTAGAACTATTTCGCAAATAGTTCAAATATTTCAAAACTTTTAAGCTTTAATTAAGACTTAGTGAGTTTAATTAATGAGTAATAATAAATAGTAAAACTAAATTTAAAGTAAAGAATAGACTTAAATTTAGGTAAAATCCTAACTATTAAATGTAACATTCAAATAACTAAAACTTGTCCAAATTTGCCTCCAAATTTTTAGCATATCTACACACAGTTAAAATTGGAGTTATACAGTATCTAAATTAATTGCGTCGAAATAAAATACTTAGAGACTTTGCAACCTTTCCCCAGATTTAATAAGATAATGTTTACATTTCTATCTGTCAAAATGGTCGTGATTAATCAGTTGATTATTTTTCAAAAATCATTTTAAAATACTTTATTTCATATAATGGCTTGTATGTTATATCTTTGAAAAGGTCTTGATTTGGAGATTTTGGAAATATCAAAAACTCAAAATCGATTTTCAAAAAGTTTTTACCGTACTGACTGCTCTTAAGTTATTCCGTTCTTTCTATAACTCTCCCAACATATTTGGCAGGGATTCAACTAGCTTAGTTGTCTCATCTGCGGTTATTTTGTTCCAATCATCTACTACGACAGATTTGAGCATTTCTTTGGATGTTATTACGTTCTCCCTGATTATTCACTCGAGTAAATCTCACAAATGCTGTATTGTGCTTAAGTCTGGGGACCGGGATGGCTTGCGTAAATGGTTTGGGATAGCTTCACTTTGTAAGCCGTTTGTTTGGTACCATTGTCCTGCTGAAAGTAAAAATCATCACTCACCGCAAATTTTTTGGCAGTTTCCCTTATATTTTACTTCAAAAAGTTCAAGTAATCAATTTTGTACATTGCTCATTCAATAAATTTCAGATTTCCTACCCAAAGACTTCCTATGCACCCCCAATCATTATGCCTCCTCCTCCATATTTGGTTGTCGAAAATTTTCTTTCTTATGATCTGTGCAGGAATTTTTGCAGGCATATTTTTGACCTTTTTGATGCTGAACATATAAAAATTGCTTTCAATTTAATATATAACATTTTTCCAATAATAATGAGTCCCTTTTAGGCAGTGCTTCTCAAAGTTTCAATACTGGCGCCCCCCTTTTCAATCACAATTTTTATCACGCCCCCCCTTATACACTAATAATGTACTGAATGCAATAATAATGCACTTTTTTTACGCTAAAGCAACAATCTTTATTATAAACCGTACAAATTCATGACATAAGTATTACATTTTTTATATGTTACTTTTAAGCAAAAAAAATTAAGTAATAGGATAATTATTATGTTATTTTTCCTTTCTCTAATTTTTAAATTGGAACATTTTGCAAAATGCGGTGGTTGCTTAGAAGACAAAATATGGATATCAGCTAAATGTAGAAAAATAACTCAGAGGGTCAATTTCTAATCATAAGCATTCCTTTGAAAAACTTTGCTCTGTAAGACAAGCACATGGAAGTCGCTAGCTAATACTTATTAAACTTGTTCTTAATTTAGCATTAATTAATTAGTTATAAAATACTCTGAGCAGCACTGATACATTAAAAGTGTACCGGCTGAAGTACCCGCTCTTTTTGCACGAGTTCATTTATAAGAAAATAAAACATTATTGATATAATCACTTAATTGTAAGCAAAGTAAAGCCAAGTGTGCGACAATGTTTACAAAAATGTAAAATGATTTTTTTTAAATGATTGCTCAAATTATAATTAGTTTTAAGCGAACTGTAATTTTAAGCCTCAAAGAATTAGCATTTAGAATTGATGTTGAATAATGAACAATAAAAAAATTCTGATGAAGAATAATTGTATTATTTTTAATATTTAAAGCGAAAAGACTTCAACATGTTTTAACCCTGGAGCAGGCACGCACTCGATACTAATGGTCAAGCGGGGTTATTGAGTCACCCCAATCCTTTTTTTATATTTATTTTTATAGTACACGCTAAAAATCGTAATTCCAGTGAATAATTTAATTAAGAGAAAATATACTCACCTACTTTCAAAATATACTTACTACTTTCAAGGGCACAGAAAATATTTTGGAAAAAAGTTATTACACCGGGAACTCAGACAAAACAAGTACCTTAACATCGTAAAAACCTCTGTCACTCCCAAAAAGAGAGAGAGATGTGACAAATATATTTTTAGTTCACGTTAAGATTGTCAAACAGGAGGATAGTGTCAGGGCCATTGGTAACAATTAAACAGTTTTGCCAGAATTACCGATTTTGTGCACTCTGTGCTCGTCGTGACCGCTCCCTGATTAAAACTGTATTTATTACAATATGGATGTTCTAAAAAAATGATGTAAAACGTTTTTCATTATGCTTGGCTTAATAATCCTTCAAACTTCCCTATATGAAAAAACAAATACATAAGAAGAGGGAGGTAACTAACCGTACAAGTAAGCTCGAAGGTCAAACCGCAGCAAATACATTCTGCTGCCTACAGCTGATGGCAATAATATATAACAGTGATGAACCTTTTATATTCCTAAAAATTTTTTTGTTTATGGGTCTGGGTTTTGTCTTTCCTCTGAAAGAGTAGCATTTTCGCTTTGAAAAGAAAACGTAATAAAAAAAATCTCTCATCATGGGATTACATCAAATCGAATAAAACGTTTTTTATTTGGTTATAGTATCAAAGATAGCTAAAAAATGAGGTTTTGAAGTAGTAGGTTTTGATGATGTAAAATCGCAGATAATATATAAATATTATTTCCGTGTAAATGTATATATTTTTTATTATGTCAGAAAGTATTTTGTTTTACTTCATTCTGGTAAATAATTCTTTTTAAATCTTTTATTTTCGATATGCTCGCGCCCCCCTTCTAGGTTTATCGCGCCCCCCAGAGGGGCGCGCCCCACAGTTTGAAAAACACTGCCTTTAGGTGTTTTTGGCGAATGTCATTCTCTTAACTCTGTTCACTCGAGAGATGATTGGTTTTTTGAGTGCAACTCGGCCATGATAGTCATCATTTTCAGTTCTCTTCGAATTGTGGTTAGAGTCACGCTTTTTTTGCAATATCTCAGAAACATTTGTAGATCTTTATGATCCTTATAGTCAAGGGTTTATTTTTATAGAGCGTATTACAAAGCAAGATTCTCGAGGTGACACTGCAGACGGGCAGTCGGATCATGGCTTAGACGTTAACATTTTAGTTGATTTGTAGTTTATGAACACTTATTGAATCAACGAATGTCTTCTATTAACAGTTTCAG
>BMAU01002360.1:0-57036 GCA_019973935.1 Trichonephila clavipes
ATGACAGCTGTATTAATTTATGTGATGTTTTAGAATGGAATATTGAAATAAGACAGATAATTAAGATGGTTGCATTAAAGGTACTTAAAGGAGATTTTTAATGATTAAAATATTTCCTATTTTGTTACGTCGAGTAGCAAATGTTTTATACTTTACTAAAAAAATTAATGTCAGGATTAATATCATTTTAACATTATAAGATAAAAGTAATATTTTAAAAAACACTTTTTAGATCGTAAAAAATGCACAATACTTCAGAATATTTTTAAGATTTATTAGAAAAAAACACTCCAGAATATAAGAATTGAGTCTTGATTTTTTTCTTAACAAAATTGTACCTGTAAGATTTAAATAATATGTTCTTAATTTATTGTAAGCCATTTAAAATTGTTTGTATCTGTTATTATTTTAAGAAATTGAAAATGTACTGAATTTCTGCTTCTGAAGTGGATATTTTAAATGCTGTGATCAAAAAGATATCTATTAAAGTTATCTTTACGTAATTTTAAAGAATATAGGAGCCGAATTCGAAATATTCTTTCGGATACTAAAGTACGTGAACACTAATATTGCATTTTAGCTTCGCTATCTTACCGAGAATAGCATATTTTATCATACTTCTCATTTGTTCCCACCCCCTCCTATATCTTAATATTAAATGAGTTATTTCTTTATATGTTAAAGGGAAAAATTACTTATTTATGGAATATTTTGAATTTTTAAAACATCTATATAATAAACAAAAGTATGAATTACAATGCTGTAAATTTTCATAAAAATTGAGAGAAATTTCTGTCTGAAAATGCGCTTTGTGTCTAGTTTAAGCTCTCGTACATTTGGCGAAGACATCCTTAAAGCAACACACACTTATAATTAATTTACAGTTACACATTTTAGTTTCATTTCAATGGAATAATTTTTTACGTAGAAGAAACGAGAATAATTTAATATACATTTTAAAAAAAGTATGCATGTTTGAAAGAAATAATTTCGGTATGAATATAAAAAAAGGTACCTTATAAAACTAAAGAAAAGCAGAAGACAAGAAACACATTGAAAGTAAGGCTTAAGAGTGATATTTATTGAAATAGCACATGACAATGTTATGCAAGGGAAGGGGCACTTGAGTGACTACAAGTTGTATCAAACCATGAACTACAGCCACTTGGTGCGCGTATAACAGCAATTTTTGTCATTTAATTTTTTATACAATCACCATGTAGTTTAGAACGTTTTTCGCATTTAAATTTAAAAATAGATGAGACACCGCGAAAACACCCGACCAATGGAGAATGAGTTGCAACAGACCAATTACTTCAAGACACCATTCGTGGAACAACACAAAGATGCGTAGAAGCAGAAATCAAACGAAGGAATAGCGCACACTTCTGGTGAATGGCTGCGTCAACAAACAAAACTGCCATTTAGTAAAACTAATCCACAAGTGTATGTCGAAACACCGTTACATCAGAAAAACTGACTGTTTGGTGCGCTTTATGGGCTGAGTGGAATCCTTCTTCTAAAACGATGAAGACCACAACACGTTACGGTCAATGGTGATAGGTATATGGAAAGCCATGATTACTAACTTTTTCATTCTGAATTGAACAATCATGATGTCCAGGGCTGTGGTTCCAACAAGATGGCGCAATATGTCACACGACTCGTGCCACAATCGATTGATTGAAAGACACGTTTGGTGACCGCCTAATTTGTGAATTGGCCAACAAGATCTTGTGATTTAACCCTAGACTATTTTCTGTGAGGCTATGTAAAGTCATTGGTCTATGCGGATAAGCCACAAACGCTGGACCATTTTGGAAGACAACATTCACCGTGTTATTGCCGATATGCGGCACAAATGTTGGAAAAGTCATCGAAAATTTGGACATCCGATTGGACGGACTACATCCAAACCAACCATGTGATCTATGCCAGAAATGCCCACCGAAATCATATTTAAAAATGTAATGCCACAAGATTATCTTTCGAATAAAAATTCATGTCAATCGAGATTATACATGTTTTTATTGCAATTTTTCAAGTTTATACCTCTAAAAAAAACACCCTTTATTATCATCCGTGCATATTTAGATTTGTTAGTGAATAATCAGGGATGTCATTAATGTATAAATTGAAAACAGGGACCCGGAGGCTTCCACAGCGAGGCAACTCACAGTTTATATTTTAGAAGTCAGAGAGAGGGTATCATTGACTCTCTGACTTGGAAGAGTGATCCGTAATATAAGATTTGGAAAAAGTGAATGAGGGGGAGGTTGTAGTAGTTAGTTTTGTATGTTAGTCCTGTTGGCTCAGTCAGTCACTACGGAACTTCGCTTATGCTGGATGTAATTACAATTTTTTAAAGTACTACATGAGAAAATTAATACGTTGCCAATATTTACTACAATTATATCATTTTAGATTTTTTAATGTTTAATTCCGGAATCAGTGGTGATCTCCGACTCGTAGTTGATTTTTTGTCAAAATTTGGATTTCACCTGACGCCTTTAAAGATACTGCTGAAGAGCGCTAAATGTCAAAAATGCAAAGTCCTTATGTTACCATGGTTTGTGAAGTAGAAGGGAGCTTTAGCTCTAGAAATAAAGACATTGCTTCCATTTGGGTTCAAAATCACCAGTTCTAGAGGTTGCAATACCGGTATAACGTGATACCGAATACCGGTATTTTGAGCCATTAAGGGGCATTTTTGTAATACCGGTATTCATAGAGGTTTTAAATTCCGGTTTTTCGGTATTTACCAGAATTTTTTTAAATTGCCTCCAATATATGTTCAGAGATCGCTAACATAGTAAAATAGTATACGTTTTTGTTTTTATGTCTCCCTAATGGGTGAAATTAATTAGACGGTGAATATAAAGTTGCATCGTAGAAATAAGTGAAGTAAGAAAATATGTGAATTATCTAAGGAGGCAGGCTATAACTATCCTATTACAACTCACGGTGAAACTGCGCACGCACCGGATCTATAGTCTGATATTCGTATCTCGGACGACAAAGTTGTAGTTGTGAAGAAAATGCGTAATATATTTGGTTTTTAAAAATTGGTAAGTTTTTTATTCATATTTGTATTAGTACAGTGTTTCTCAAACTGTGGGGCGCGCCCCCTGGGGGGCGCGATAAACGTACAAGGGGGGACGCGAGCATATCGAAAATAAAAGATTAAAAAAAATTATTTACTGGAATGAAGTAAAACAAAATACTTTGACATAATAAAAAAAATACACATTTACACTGATATAATTTATATATCTGCGATATTACGTCATTAAAAATTAAAGCTTCTACTTCTATAACGGTTTCTTTTCAAACCAAAATGAGAAAAAACAAGACCCAGACCATAATCGAAAAAAATTTTAGGAAGATAAAAAATTCATCACTGTTATACACTCTGTCGCAAAAAAATATATGCACCCAGAAGAAATCAAGCTACAATCACGAAACTCGTGGCAAGAATGTAGTCTGGTAAGAGATATGCAAAATGACAAAAATTTCGGAAGTCAATGAGATAAAGGCTATGTGTTATGCGCATATTAGTTGCGCAACTGGGAGAGTTTAAAAAGCATGAGTACGAGCGCCGTACGGCTATCCAAACGAATCTGATGACTTCGATAGACGATATTGAGACTTAGGATGCCTCTAAGACGTCAACCGGCGGCAGTACGAGCAGCTGACGGACTTTGATAGGGCCGTACAATAAGCCTCAGAGAAGCAGGCTGGTCGAATAGACGTATCGGCTCGCCACCTCGGTCGGAGCGATATGACGCAGCTGCGTCGGTGCTGGCAAACAGCGGATCGCCAGAAGGTAGAGTGTACCGTCGCGGAGGGTCAGACGTCCCAGGAACACAAATGATCGCGAGGATCGTGCAATCAGAAGAGTGGCCACTTCCGGCACCAAAACAACGTCGCTAGCATCGATCCTCAACGCCACTTACCTCCTTCCCATTACATCCAGTGCCATCAAGAGAAATCCATAAGGAGACGACTGACCGAAGTTGGCTTGAGGAGCCGACGTCCGCTAAGACGCTTACCACTGACCCCACATCATAGGCAGTGTCGACTGGATTTTTGCCGACCTCGGGCAACTTGGAGTGTGACAGACTGAGACGTGTCGTTCCCAGTGATGAATCCTGATTCAGTCCTCAGTGCTGATGACCACCGCACACGTGTCTGGAGCAAGGCGCACCGGCCAGTGGTCCGATCCGGCATTTATTGTCGAGCGGCATACAGCAATTTCACAAGGTGTGACAGTGTGGGAGTAATTTCCTGGGACACACGGGATCATCTTTTAGTGGTCTCACTGCATTTCTTGACAGCTCGCAGATACGACGATATTTTAACGCCGATTGTGCTACCCATGCTATCAAGTCGCCCAGGTGCCATTTATCAACAAGATAATGCTCGTCCACATACTGCGCGACTCTCCCAACAATGTCTTCAAGGATATGACGTCCTACCATGGCCTGCCAGGTCACCAGATCTTTCGCCAATAGAGCATGTGCCCGGACGCGCTGGGAAGGCAACTGCAGCCGCCCGAGATACAGGAGAATTAACTGCGCAGATGCAAAGACTATGGCAGGATCTTCCACAGGGGTCATAAGTGATCTAATTAAATCGATGCCACGCCGAATTTCGACTTGTATAGCTGCCAGAGGTGGCTTTACTACTTAATAATAGATTTTTAACCTTTTGCAAGCTGTAAACGGGGCTTAATAAAATGATATTTTGTTCTGAATTTTTAATCATTTGTTTATTTTCATATACACTACATGCATACCAAATTTCTGTGAATGTAGCTCACAATTTCTTCTGGGTGCATATATTTTTTTTTGTGACAGAGTGTATTATTGTCTTCAGCCGGAAGGCAACAGAATGTAATTGCTGCGGTTTGACCCGGAACTTACTTCTGTACGGTTACTGTCCCTGCTCTTATGTATTTGTTTTTTTCATTTAGAGAAGCTGCAAATAAACTATTTCGCTGCGATTTTTTCCTTGTAAAATATTTTTATGATTTTGGAAAAGCACAGAGAGCTCTTTGGAAGGATTACTTAGCCAAGATTTATTTCTTATGAGTTATCTCTCAAACATATAAAAAGCATAATGAAAAAACGTTTTGTTTTACATAATTTTTTTGAACATCCATATTGTAATAAATACACTTTTATTCCGAGTCATGCCGCCGAGCACAGTGCACGAATCGGTATTCTGGCAAAAGTGTTTAATTGTTACCACGGCTCTGACACACTATCCTCCTGTTTGACAGTCTTAACGTGTGAACTAAAATATATTTGTCACATATCTCCTTTTTGGGAGTGACAAACGTTTTTTTACAATCTTACTGTACTTGTTTTGACTGAGTTCCCGGTGATAACTTTTTTCCGAAATATTTTCTGTATTCTTGAAAGTAGGTGAGTATATTTTCTCTTAATTAAATTATTCACTGAAATTACGATTTTTATTGTGTACTATAAAAATAATTATAAAAAGATTGGGGTGGCTCAATAACCCCACTCGACCATTAGTATCGAGTGCGCGCCTGCTCCAGGTTTAAAAACATGTTGAAGTCTTTTCACTTTTAAATATTAAAAATAATACAATTATTTCTCATCGGAATTTTATATTATTGTTCATTATTCACCATCAATCCTAAATGATAATTCTGTGAGGTTTAAAATTACAGTTCGCTTAAAACTAATTATAATTTGAGCAATGATTTAAAAAAAATCATTTTTACATTTTTTTGTAAACATTGTCGCGCACTTAGCTTTATTCTGCTTACAAATTCAGCGATTATTTCAATAATGTTTTATTTTCTTATAAATGAACTCGTGCAAAGAGCGGTACTTCAGCCGGTATACTTTTAATGTATCAGTGCTGCACAGAGTATTATAAAACTAATTAAGTAATACTAAATTAAGAACAAGATTAATAAGTATTAGCGACTTCCATGGACTTGTCTTAGAGAGCAAAGTTTTTCAAAAGAATGCCTATGATTAGAAATTGACCCTCTGAGTTCTTTTTCTATATTTGGCTGATATCTGAATTTTGTCTTCTAAGCAACCACCGCATTTTGCAATATGTTCCAATTTAAAAATTAGAGAAAGGAAAAATAACATGATAATTATCCTATTACTTAATATTTTTTTGCTTAAAAGCAACATATACAAAATTTAATACTTATGTCATGAATTTGTACGGCATATAATTAAGATTATTGCTTTAGCGTAAAAAAAGTGCATTATTATTGCATTCAGTACATTATTAATGTATTAGGGTGGCGCGATAAAAATTGTGATTGATAAGGGGCGCGCCAGTATTGAAAGTTTGAGAAGCACTGTATTAGTATGTCATACTTTAGGATTCAAAATATTTTTCTTCAAATTCATTATATATGTATTCATAAATAATAACCGATATTAATGAATGAGAATAACTTCAAAAAACACAGAAAATCAGTTGATAATACTTCGGTTTTGTTTCATTATTTATCTGAGAATATCGCGCATTTTAAAATTATATTACGCATTGCTAACAATACCACCAACTAGCGTAGGTGCCAAAAGAGCGTTTTCTTCGACAGCTGGTAATTTTTGCGCAATAGTACGTTCCAGACTTCTTGACAGTACATTTGATGCAATATGCTTTTTTTAAATCACATTTCAAAAATTTGTATTAGTACCACAGATTGAATAGTGATATTTACACTATTTTGTGATTTAAATAAATAAGATGTTAGACTTTAATTTTTTGTGATTCTTTAAGTAACGTTTTAATTTATAAGTTACACATTATTTTTGTGGTATTTACACTTTCTAATAAAAAACTGACAAATAAAACAAAGAAACAGCTGTGTTTTTTTCTCAAAATTTCTACTACCGGTATTAAGACCTAAAAAATACCGAATACCGGTATTGAAACTTTGGTCCGATATTGTAATCTCTAACCAGTTCTAATCAAGTGTAGTCCCTCGGTACTGGGACATGGTCAAAATTCCGAGTTCTCTAAATATAGCCCTTGAAGCAGCTTCAGTGAGTGAGTAATTAATTATCAAAGTCGCAATCTAAAACAAGTCGAGGGTTGTTGGAGATGCACCTTGGAGGATTTAACCATGGTCACATGACAAATACGATACCTGAGCTGGCAACCTACTTTTCTTTAATCTCGCACCAAGTCAGTTTAAGCAGTTTCATTTTTGACGGTAGCTTCATGGACGGTAGCCTAATGGTAATGGTCACTATGCTAATGCCCGAATTCCACCCACGGCATGACTTGTAAAATTGAGAGGGGGTGTAGATCTGTGTTCATTATTGTCTCTTCACAGGCATTAAAAAATACAAGATTTGTCAACAATAACCTCGTATTCCTGTCTAGTGTGATGTGAACAACAGTCAAGTAACAAGAACGACACTTCAACTCTAGCAACCCACCTCCGAAATTCCAGAGAATGTCAGAGTGAGTATTTCGAACCTCGAGACATTGAACATGCTTCATCTCCTTTATAAGTCATGTGTCTTCAGAACTTGAGCCCGCTACTATAAAAGCGAGTGTGCTTGACCATGACCATTTGGCAATCCCAACCATCTACACATATCAGGCCTTCAGTACTTGAATCGAGTATAATGAATTTGAGCGCGAGTTCTTCTTTTTGTGAGGAAAATGTTCTGCGAAAATATATCTTATTTCTAGAAACATCTTATTTTCTATTTTAGTTTTTTTAATTGTGAGTCCAAAGACTGTGTTGATTTTAAGATGAAATTAGGAATTATTTGTTCCTGCTTTGTGTTCGAACAAGCACATGTTTCAAAACATACGTTGCTCTATGTAAGAGTGTTTATTTTAAACTTCTACACATTACTGTGAATATTTATGGAATTGTTTTGTTTTTCGAAAGATAAATTTAATAAAGTTTTGTTACGGTAAAGATATTAAATAATGAATTTAGGAGACATATTTTTTAAAAGGGAGTAAGTACTTTTAAATGACCCTCCAAAATCCTTTTTCATTTTTTGTAAGATTTCTTAAGCCAGTTCAAGTTTGTAAAAATGATAGAATATAATAAAAATAATTCCATACTTTTACATAAAATGAGAATAAAGGTTATAGTTTCGTAAATACTGCTATTCCCTTGTCATTCAGAACGTTTGCTATTTTTCATTCTGAGAGTATTTATTTTGAATAGAAATTCCTACTAAAAGTTGCGGTATAAAGCAGATCATGATATCTGAGATTAAATACGTGTAGGAGTATTTTACAAAAATAATTCCATAAGAAAATTTTTAAAAACCAAATCACAAATATAAACTTTCTTTTAAAATTTGATGAGGTCAAACCACTTCCTGAAAAAAAACATAATGCTTATTTACTTGGGGAGGGGGACTTATGATTGAAATTCTCATCAAAAGAGTAATGAAGTACAATCGTGTTTTTCATTTAATTTAATTCAACCCTTATAAGGAAACTTCATAATCAATTTAGTATGTTACAATTTCTACTGCAGTGAAGTACCCTTACGGTATGGTACATTCTCTCATGGTTTTCCAAACGTGAACGAACCGGCAAAAGCCTCTCTGGTAGAGCGAACATCGATGCGGCCACTGGTTGACTGCAGATAGGAATGATGCAACAGTTGGATATGATGTTTCGATCTGTCGTACTACAGCATTTACAACGACGAACTATAATGTCACTTCTTGAATTCATTTTCTCTCTCTTGAATCCTGCTTCAGACCCCTCTCCACACAGTGTGCATGTATAGCACGGTCCCCAGTGAGTGAGTGAATATTAACATCGCCCTGTTCTGCTACACGAGGGATTTTGGCGACGGGCTACGTAATTTTGAACCATGGTCAGAGTGACGTGGACGACACCTGAGCTGGCACCCCCTCTCCTAACTACCACACCACACCTACGGGAGGACGTTTCAGCTCTGGACAGATTTAACGTGCATCGCTGCCCCAACACGGCCACGGCAGGTCTTTTTAGTGGTACTGGGCTCGAACTCATGACATGCTTCCATGATCCGTTGCCTTTACCACTGGGCTACTACAGCCCAGCACGGTACCAGAGGACCGACATAAATAAATCTTTTCTGTTTCTTCGAATGTATTTCGACAGTAAAAAAAGTAAGAAAAGTCTTCTTTAGAAGGATTTACGTTGCCTTCAGCCATATTAAGGGAATAACTCTAAATAAATCACTGTTATAGAAATATAATACTTTCCAAATAGCAATCAACAAATACAAGCAGGGAAATCAACTTATAATAGTCATTTGAAAAGTTTGTATACTACACTGGTGTGCAAAAATTAAGGACGAGACGGTTTATTCAATATAACTTTGTACAAAAGCTTTCCAAATCAACACATTTATAACCGTAAGATCCCCAATACGTAAAGACATGTGTAATGTAAGCAACACTTACTAAAAGAGAAATCAGAGGGATAAAAAGAAGCTTGATTGAAAAAAAAGCATGGAGCGCAATGCGACTGAAGGCCGAAACATCCCTGTGATGGGTGTCCAGCAAGAAACATCCGGTCTTTAGTAGGGGATATGATGTCCCCTGACTGCTAGGCAGGTTTCACAGCGTCTGCCCATGCTAAGAATGAGGGTGTCAATGAGTTGTTGAGGCATTGCTGCCCATTCGTCTTGCAGCGCCAATCGAAGCTCCCGAATCATTACTGATGGTAAGGTACGAGCTGCCAAGCGTCTGCCAAGAAAGTCCCATACATGCTTGATGGGATTGAGATCCAGAGATCGTGTCAGCCAATCCATACGTTCAATATCCTCACTCTCTAAGAGCTGTTCGGCAGCTACTGTGCGATGACATGGTGCATTGTCGTCCATGGAAAGGAACTGCAGACCCATAGAGCCTCTAAAAAGACGCACATATGGAAGAAGAATCTTGTTACAATAATGGGTCCCGTTGACTGAACCTGCGTCGAAGATGTGAAGGTTTCTACGACTACCAAGCATGATGCCTCCCCAAACGAGAACACCGCGACCTCCATACCTGTCCCTTTCAATGATGTTCGAGGGATAATTGCGGCTTCCCCGCTCTCTCCAGATGAATATGCGATGAGAATTGCTACTCAAACTGAATCTGTTCTCATCTGTAAAGAGTACTCGTCCCCATTCATTGTCTCTCCAATTCCGGTGTTCCCAGAACCACAGAGAACGCCTTCTCTGATGGGCAGGCGTTAAAGGTACACACCGTACTGGGCGTCGTGCAAACAGACCACCACCGTGTAGTCTTCTGGCCACGGTAAAACGCGATATCGGTCTTCCAGTCGCCTGTGTCGTGTGTCTAGCGATTTCTCCCGCTGCCTGCCGCCTGTTTCTTCTGGCCTGTAAGACAATGTACCAGTCATCTGCGGGTGTGGTTCTTCGTGGACGACCACTACTGAACCCCCGGATAGCTGTTCCTGTAGTTTGAAATTGTCTCCAAAGTCGTGAAACGATGCTGTGAGAAATTCCGAACTCTGCAGCTACACTTGTCACACTTTGGCCTTCCTCCAACTTCCCAATGATTCGACCTCAGGTAAAAGCATTCAGATGTCGTCTAACAGATTGATTATTCGCCATTTCTCACTGAGGTAGCAACTCGGTGTGATTTTAACTGCTATACGGCGTGCAATCTCTTTGCCAGAAATACTGATCTTACACCGACAACATGCTTTATACTACTCCGACACTCCCCCATTACGTCTACCTGCATATCTGCGCATGTGCTACCGTACATCACCTTACTTAATCTCCTGATTGGTCTTTCTGTCCGCTCTGCCTCTTCGTTCAGCTGATATGCTAATTTTTCGACTTCGTCCTTAATTTTTGCACACCAGTGTATCTAAGAAAAAAAGCATGTTACCATTTCCTGCGAGTCATATAACCTTTTTGACTATTTTTATAACAGTTGGTGCTGCTGGGTGTCGAGTGGTTAGGGTCACCAAAGAGAGCCAAAGGTTAGAGGGCTGAAAATCCTTTTGAATTTCCATGTAGAGCATTTGTTCCGCTTGAATAGAGAAGTGTTAAGTCATCCCGTTAGTGTGGTATGAAGTACGCATAATGGACTGCCAGCTCAGATATCGTTCTCGTCAAGATGAAAATTTCTTCAATAATAAACCCTTTGTTTCAATATACGACTTTAAAAACAATAAATAATTTAATTAGTAGCTTTTTACATGCATTTTATAAAGTTTAAGTTTTATCTAAAATTTTTAATTTTAGATAATAGATTTTTTTTATTCTAATAACTTTGATTAAATTATCTTTCTACAGAAAAAAAAATTAAACATAAAAACTCAAAACTTTTAGTCAAATTTGTTAGTTCACAGCAGTCTTAAAGATACTGTGTGCGTATTTTTGTTCTTTAAGCTGAAGAGCATTGAGTAGCAGTATGCTTTTTTAAAACTATTTCTTATTCTCAATATATCCTTCATGTCTAATCAGCTCACATTATTACATAAATAATTAGAAGTTCCTTGTTTTTGTGAAAATGGAGACCGAATTTGTTTTCGCAAGTTCATTATATATTTTCAGTTCGATTCCATCAAAGTGTTTGAAGTACTTTCGAATACTTTCAGTGTCGAAGGGCATTTCATCTCTTTTTCATATTTCTGCGTCTTACTGACATCAGAAAAGCTCTATTTTTAGAAAGATTACTTCAAATGTCATTCGTCATTTCAATTTGGGTTTACTGAATCGATCATTATTTTTTAAGACGTCTTACAACGTTAATCATGCTTTTCATATATTTTATGTGTTTCGTCCTATATCATTATACTGAGTATATTAAAAAGTTACGAAACGTTGAAGAACTTACAGCTGTTGATGTGTTTATTTAAAGTAAATAGTTGAATTTTGTTCTCGGTTGAAGAACATAGTATTTTCTCATATTCGTATCATTCCTTGAAGCTGGTAAGTTCTTTAATTTACGTCTTGAAATATTTCATGCAGAATTTTTCATTTTGGCTCCTTTTAAGTAGACTTTATCGATTTGTTTTTGAAGTGATAACTTCTTTAGGCGCGTTTTGTTGAAGAATGAACTTCAAAGAAGCGTCAGGTTCGGGTGCGTTACAGTGATTCGGCTCCAATCCTAAATCACGCTCGATTCGACAACGCACGTTTAGTTTTTGAATTTAACACTTTTTAGGAGCATGTTTTTTTGTTGTTTTTTTGTTTTGTTCATTTTTAGAGAAATTATATTTTCTTTATTTAAATAAACTTTCACGACACTCCAATAGGAAGACTTCGAGTCTCTATACCGATTTAACGACCTTTAACCCTTCTGCACGATTGGATTTGAGTGGTGTCAAGACTCGAACTCAGGAGCTGCCATGAGTTAAATCTTTAAAAGCGCAAAGTACTTATGTTTGCACAGTGCGGAAGAATGCTGAATGAATTACCAGCTTAGATGTCATCTTTGTCACTTGAGCTTGGTCCAAAAATTTAGCCAAGTAATTTATTTTGGTTGATGTCACTTCCAATAAACGTCAATTGAGGTGTCGTCCTTGTCTCTTGACGGTGGATACAAATCTCTGGTTCCGATTAGTGCAATATTGACTTTGAAGTAAAATCCTAGAGAGCCCCCACCCTTGGCGACAAACCGAACAAAGCGCCAAGTCAGAACAAGACGGCGCCAAGTGAAACCGAGAATGGCGGCAAGGGAATATAGAGGGATAAGGTGGATGCGTAATGAACATATAAGTAAACAATACAGAAATTAAACATTTAAGGTAAAAATATAAAAACAGCACTTATTTTCTTACTGCTGATATTTTCCGAGTGGAGGGTACAGTGTAACAACAGATTTTAAAAAAAGCCTTACAGGTCTCATCGCTAAGCGAATGATCGTGTGAGCGCCGCCATATTTATTCTGCGAGGTAATGATCGAACATACATTCGGCGTGGCTGATACGATTTCGAAGAAAGCGTTTTATTGCTGACTATGTTACATAATGCCGATTATTACATTTAGGACATTCATTACTCGAAGCAATCAATCCTTCCTTCATACACCATTCTCTCTCAATCAATTCTTTCTTACCTTTCGCATTCAATACAGTAAAATATTCTAAAGTATATTCCCTCGCACACGCAGCCAGCCCGGAGCCCAACAACAAAATGAAATTCAAAATGCGCGCAAACAAAATACAAAAAATGCTAGAAATAGTTAGGTTGCCATATGTAGTGTTTAAAAGTAGGTTACCAAGATGGCGAAATTATCGCCAAACAAAGTAATTCGCGCCAAGGGTGTGAGCTCTCCTAGGAGTGAACCGTAAACCTCGTAATTTTAAACTACATGTAAATGACAAAGAGAACATTTATGTTGGTACCCCACGCCAGCGTGAGGACTTGGAGTCTTCACAGCATTTCTTAAGTGGCAACGGGATCGATCCCGCTACTTGTAAGCACGAGTTCGTGACCATCACCTTTCTTCTACCGTGACCACGTAGGGACATCGAGACTGGAAATCCCTACTCCGAAAAGTTAACCACGAGTTCACCGTTATAAACACTACTAAAATATTATATGTAATAGTTATGAAAATATCTTATAAAGGGTGCTTTTTTGAGAGGTATAGAACTTTAAATTGCAATAAAACAACGATGTATTATTCGATTGATGTGGATTTTTTTTATTCGAAAGATAATCTTGTGGCATTACATTTTAAATATAATTTCTGGCATAGGACTGTCACGGCTGTTTCGGAAGTAGTCCAATCTAGACGTTCAATTTTCGATGACATTTTCCAACATTTGTGGCCGTATATCACGGCGAATGTTGTCTTCCAAATGGTCAAGCATTTGTGGCTTATCCGCATAGACCAATGACTTTACATAGCCTCACAAAAAATAGTCTAGCGGTGTTAAATCACAAGATCTTGGAGGCCAATTCACAGGTCCAAAACATGAAATTAGGCGAACACCAAACGTGTCTTTCAATAAATCGATTGTGGAACAAGCTGTGTGACATGTTGCGCCATCTTGTTGGAACCGCAGCTCCCGGACATCATGATTGTTCAATTCAGGAACGAAAAAGTTAGTAATCATGGCTCTATAGCGATCACCATTGACTGTAACGTTATGGCCTTCATCGTTTTTGAAGAAGGATTTCACCAGCCCATAAAGCGCTCCAAACAGTCAGTTTTTCTGGATGTAACGGTGTTTCGACATACACTTGTGGATTAGCTTCACTCCAAATGCGGCAGTTTTGTTTGTTGACATTGCCATTCAACCAGAAGTGCGCTTCATCGCTAAACAAAATTTGCTTACGAAAATCGACCATTACTTTAGAAATAAAATTGCACAATTTGAAAGCGTTGTTCAGGCGTGAGTCTATTCATGATGAATTGCCAAACCAAACTGAGAATAAATCACTTGACAGCTGTTAAATAGGTCGCCATCTTGGAAAGTAATGCCAACTTAAACTTCTATACCTGGAAAAAAACACTCTGTATATATACACTCAGGAACATTGAAAATAGCGACCAAAGAAGGAAGGTAAGTACAATCGCGAAACTTTGCAAATAAGTACAGCGTAATGTTATATGCAAATGATCCAAGTTTTGTCCGAACACGCATGCTCATACACGCATAGGTGGCACTACAATCAAGAAGAGGGTGCTGTATAAGCCAGCGCAAATTCGAAGATTCATAAACGTCACGATTACCCGCCGATTGTAGGAAGACTTTGGTAAGCGAAACATGCCAGGTAAACGTGCTAGAAGACATTTGTCACAGTTAAGCGAGTTTGAGAAAGGCCAGATCATCGGGATGAAAACTGAAGGTTGGTCGACGCGCCGTGTTGCTGGCCAGGTGGATCGTTTGGATTGTGCCGTTAGAAATTGGGAGCAGTGGACACGAGAAGGCACCCACGCGCGGAAAACCGTGACTGGAGCGACCAGGAAGACCACGAAGAAATAGAATCGAAGGATCGTGCGGCAAGCACTTGTGAACCCCACAGTGACTCATCCAACGGCACGAGTAGACGTAGGCGTAGTAATTCTTCCACAAACAATTTCCAGACACCTTGCAGAAGCAAATCTTAAATCAAGCGCCCTTTCCGTGCACTCCTTTAACACCCGGCACATCGGCAACTGCGTCTACAGTGGTGCCAAGCCAGATCAATGTGGAATGTCACAGATTGGCAAAAGGTTGTGTTTAGTAATGAATCCTGGTTTGCTTGGGGACAGATGATAACCGTGTACGGGGGTGTGGAGGCGCACTGATGAGCGGTACAATTCCACCCGCACTGTACTCTACGCGTCACACTGCCTGCACAGCTCGTGTAATGGTCTGGGGGTATAACCTATCATAGCCGGTGCATTTTAATTGTGATGCGTGGAACCTTAACGGGCCAACGTTACGTTGATGATATTCTTCGACTTCATGTAGGACTTTTCCTAAATGGTCTCCCAGGGGCAATTTTCCAGCAAGATAATGCTCGTACGCATACAGCAAGAGTTGCTCAAGACTTCCTACGTCGTTTTCAGACTCTTCCACGGCCAGCCCGCTCCCCCGATTTGTCCCCTGTAGAGCACGTGTGGGCTGAGTTAAAACGGCAGATGTCATCGTGTCACTCTATATAAGATTTAGAGTTGACTGTTCAAGATTTTTGGGCCCATCTGCCTCAGGACAACATAGGTTCTAATCAACTCAATGCCGGGCCGTGTGGGGTATGTATTGCAGCTGGAGGTGGTCCAACGTGCTATTGAAGTTGCCCAGTATTTCTGTCGTTAAACACCTTGCATTCGTTTAATTACCTTGTTTTGAGATCAAGTGAATCTCCCATCTGTGTCATTATGTGCATTAAATTTCATTTCAATCAGATGCTTTTTGTTGGGTAGCTATTTTCAATGTTCCTGAGTGTATACAGGAAAATAAATATATACTTAAAAATAGATTACACAGTTTATTTAGCTGTTTGTCTGTCACTTTTCTTTCCTTAAAGTTTTAGTACTTTTCTCTCAAAAGTTCTTAAATATGTTTTAAAATTTTATTGGTATATCAAATTAATAAACAAAAGTTTGCTGTTTTGCATAACAGCCTGAAAATTACCATAAAATAAGTTGACAAAAATATTTTTTTATTAAATCCATACATATATGATTACAGATACATACATGAAATTTAATATGTACACAGAAACAGATTACACAGTTTATTTAGCTATTTGTCAGTTTCTTTTCTTAGTTTAAAGTGTTTCTATATTTTCCTCCAACAATAGTTATTCAATTATGCATTGTTAAAAATGCAGATTAAATGTTTTAAAACTATTGGTATCATGCACAGTAATAAGCAAAATTCTTCACTCTCTTCAATAACAGCATTAAAAATTACCAAAAATAAAGTTCCCATTTAACAAATATATAATATAACAGGTTATCGTAAAATAAGTTTAAAATATATATTTTAGATGAATTGTACATATATTAAAGCATATATACACCTAAAGTAAATGTATATGTAGAGAGAAATATAATACACCCATATGTAAAAATGCAATTCATTTAGCTAATAAAGTAGGTAGTTTTTTCAAAGCAAAAAAAAGACAAACAAATTTAAAAACAGTAGCTTTATTGGTATCAAATACAATCACAGCATTAAGAATTATTAAATAAATTTCAAATATATTTTTTAGACAAAAATCTATACTATATAATTATAGATATATACAGGAAAAATAAATACATACATAAAAATAGATTATACAATTTATTTAACTGTCTTTAAATCTTTGGTACCTTTTCTTCAAAAATAGTTATACATTGTTGCATCAGTGAATTAAATATGTAATAAAACTTTATTGGTACCATGCATAGTACATGCATAAATTCATTGAATTTATCAAGCTAATCGATATTTCTGAGGCAATTTGACGTTGATTATTTTGTTTAGGAACATATTTTCATAATCACATTAGAAAGAAGTTTCTGAACTATTTTATAGTTGTAGAGCACTGCTGTGACAACATCTGGAGAGGGGCACAATAAACTTCCTCTGTCTAAGTTACGTATTAAATCATAGTTAGAATTTAGTTCAAAGATTTATTAAGAACAAGTGTTTTGGAACAAAAGTCGCATTTTAATTTTTAAGTGCTGCTCTAGCACAAACACCAGCTAAATATGTTAAAACAGGTAGATACGGCTGAGCATTACAAAAATCTTTTTCAGATAGTTTAATATTAAATTATGCAATACTTATGACTCTAAAGATTTTCATTACACGAATCTTCCAAATGAATGACTTTTAAGTTAAGTAGGCCATATGGTTTTGAAACCAAAGTTAGAGGTAAAAAATTTTGTATTCTTAGTTTAGCTTCTACTTATAAAAAGGTTGAATTGATATTAAATAATGAGAACCTGAAAGTGTTCTATATTTCCCAATATTCTATATTTCTAATGCATCTATTTGAATTTATCCGGGAAGAAAATATTGTAATTTTAATTCGTTAATGCAATATTTTGACATTCAAGTAAAGCGTATGTGGTATGAATAAAATCAAGATGTGTTTCTTCAGTGAGGGTGCCAGTAGTACAATTTTTTCCCTTCCACGAGTCTAACCATGACAAAATTTTATGCAAGAGTTCACATGTTTGGTTGTCTGGAGATAAAGTAACGGCCGCGGTAGCCAAGTGGTATAGGTATCGGATCGTGGCTTGCCTTGCCACGAGTTCGAACCCAATACCATTAAAGACCTGCCGTGTAGGACAGCGATATACGTTAAATCTGTCGAATGCTGAAACGTCCTCCTTTTGGTGTGGTGTGGTAGTTAAGAGAGAGGGATGCCAGCTCAGGTGTCGTCCACGTCATTTGACCATGGTTCAAAATTACGTGGTCCGTCGCCAAAAGCCCTCGTGTAACTGAACAGTGCGACGTTAATATTCAACCAACCAATCAACTGCAGATGAAGTAATCGGTTGCTAATAAGGATCAAGCAAATGTTGTACATTTAAAGGTGTTTTAACATTAGCTATTTTCCACCATGTACAAATTAAAGAAATAAAAATTGATGTTGTTCCATAACTAATTAGTTTATGCTGTTCTCCTAATAGCTGAAGCCCCTGAATAACAAAATTATTAAATATCTTAAGCACGAGTTTCACATTTTGTTTTTCAAGATTTGTAGGACATAAAGCCTTCAAAGTTAAACCATAAGCAAACTTTACTAGAATATTACTTTCTATGTCATATACTTGTTTAAATGTAGAGAAATTTGTTTCTAATAATGGAAACTTATTATGATCTTCAAAATCTGGAAAATAAAATCATTGATCTGCATTTTTTTGATTAATCCAATTGCAACGAATGCATTTAAAAATGTGCACTGAATCAATAACAAAAAATAAAGGATTGGAAGAACCAGAAGGATGGGAGGAACAGAAAAGTTTGACATTGCTTTTCGATTTATAGAATTATTGTCAGAAACTTCACCTATAACTTTGAATCCTATACCATCAAGCTATACGAGTTTTTTTAACAACAGCAAACAAATTTTCTCCATCGATTTTTTTCACTGGCATTATATCAACTACTTCTTTGAGAGGAGAAAGAAGAATTTGAATCATGAACACATATGCTGAAGTAGCAGCTTGTTCACTGTTATATGCCATCCCTAGAATATTACCCCTTTAAAATCGAAATATGGCTTTTTAAATGGTTTTCGTCAAGCATCAGTATGACAGTTTTGTCAACAGATTTTAGGATAGATTTAGGATTTAGAATTTTTTTTTCACGTATGCTAGAAAGTTTTCATTTGATTGTTCTGTTTGAGGGTTAGTTTTTAAAGATGTGCAAATTTTGCGCAAAGTTCTGGGATGAGGAATATTGAGATATCCTGAATTTCTTAAAAATTGAGGTTATATGGATTGTAATATACAAAAAAAACATCATTTTAGAGGAATATATAAAAGAAAACTTGTTGCTAGAGTTAAAAACTTGAGTTGGTCAATTAAGAAATGGAGTGCAATTTTTTTATCATCATCTAAATCTGAGAACATACTTTCTAAATGATTAACAATAAAACCAAATGCTGTAGGAAAGTCATGGGAGCTTTTCATTTCTATTCTGAGAGCCAGTTCATGTAATATTTCATTTACAACAATAGTATTATTAACTTTTATAGGAAATTTGTACTTACCAATTTGATCTATCTTGTTTTGACTTATGTGAAATGTTATATATAAATGTGTCTATTTATAAACACTGATGCTTTAATAAAAGGAGATATTATTGTGTCTAGCATCGTAATTATTACTAGATCCTTTTTAAAAATGACAGTCCATATGTCCTGAAGCTCCTCTGTATTTAAACACTACTAATTCTGGAAACGATGTAAATGATTTCTTTTTTCGAATTCTTCCTTGGAAATAATGCTTGCTTGGATTGAGTGTTGTAAGTGTTCATTTTCTAATCTTTGCAGTCTCTGCTCAGGACATTCACGAGCAGGATTTCCAGAGTTAGAAAGATATGTGGGGAAATCTGTATATATATATATATATATATATATAAAAGTAGTTGGCACAGCAAAATTTTGTAGTCTGAAACACTTTAAGGGCACACGTACCTTCTCTCCAGTCTTTTTCATTGTAAGCTTTGGTATATCTTCTTATTGCATCATCTGAAAAGTGTAATTCACACAAACCTATAAACTTAAATATATATATATATATATATATATATATATATATATATATATATATATATATATATTGTTTTTGCATCAACAAAAAATATTTGTTAGAATTAACAAAAATTTCTCTGATAATTTGATTTGTTTTAAATGAAGTTATGAAGTTAACGAATTGTGAGGTTCACGCTGAGTCATGTTTATCTGTTTTAGCTTACTTTTACAGCTTTATTTTTTCTTACTTTTAAAGTCATCCTAATAGTTTAAAAATCAGCTAGTTTTTTTGTTGTTGTTGTATTTGTTTGCATTTTGAATCTCACATCATATTAATATACAAAATATACAATAAATGGTTGCTTATGTCCATATTTACATTGACTACGAGCTATATATCATAATGGGTTTTCTTTGCTAACAAACTATTAATACTTATGGTACTTTCGTTGATTCTACGAAAAGATATTTGGTAAATGACTCAAAAATAAAGCAGCAATAGCAAAAACACTAGGCAGTTTTTGTCTCATTAACAATGCTTGTTTGGGCTCATTTTTAAAAACATAAATTTTATTAGGGCTACAAAATATGTATTTCATAAGCAAAACACCTTTATCATTATAGATAAATAAAAATGAATTGCCAATGTTTAAGAAATTCACATGAAGAAAAGAAATGAGTACATTTTCAAAGCTCTTATCGAACAACCTATTACAGTTATTTGTAGACTTTTAAAAAAAAGATATTATTACAATTTCCATAAATAGAATAAAATTAAAAAACTTAATTTCGAATACTTTGATGCAGCAAAATCTTTTCTTGAAATGGCTTGTATCCATTTATTTCGAAGAAAGTCCTCCTTTGGGAATCCAAAAATTTGTCGTGTCCCAGTATCTTTATAATTGCTATTACAATTCGGTTCAATTCATTTTTTGTGATCTTATCCAAAATCGTCACAAATAAATTGAAAATCTGCAATAAAAATGTAGAAAGCAGCGAACTGTACAGGAGAAACAATCAAAATGGCGTAGGCGAGTAAAGTGAACTTCAAATCAGGCGAGATTTCTATACCTACTATATGTGACGTCACAAGCCTCTCTCATTTCAGTAGCCAGGCCTTGTATCTAGGAGGTGTTGTTAGTAGTAACCAGCGTTTTTCTTTCTTTTTATTTTGGGGACCAAAATTCGCACTTGAAACACATTTTCTCTAAAAAAAACAATTAAAAACTTCCTCACGGTACTCCATAATTCGGGATAAATAGCACATAGGTCTTTTTAAAACAAAAAATGCTGACATTCATTTCTAAACTTTACTTTAAAATCTCCGATACTTCCTATTCCGATCAGTTCTTATAATATTGCATTTTTTTTTCAATGTGACATAATTTAATTCATTGCCTACTGTGCTAATTACCATACTCAAAGTCTTCACAAACCTAGTTTCAAAATCTAAATAAAGAAAATATAAATGTTGAGGGCAAGTTGAAACGGCATTTTCCAGGTGCATTGAGAAACTAGGAAAATTCGCGACGTCCAATATTACACTCCTTTAGCTTTAGTCTGGGAAAAAACGCTGAAATAATTCTTCTTGCTTTAATAAAAGTTATGCTGCCACTTGACACTGAAAATCAACACCTCATTAAATTTAGTAAATAAATCTACTAAATATCGTAAAATTCGGTTTCCATTGGATTAAAATCGGTGCAATGAAGATTAAAATGTCAATGCATATTCGCATTTGACCTGACTAATCTTCAATGAGGTTGAAATTTCAACATCCGGTGCTAATAACCCTCGTAGTGCTTCAGAAAGGGATGTCAATAAACAATCAAGCAAATAAGCAACATTCCGTTAGTGGGCCGCAGTAAACTTACCGAACATGGACCGGTTCATGGTGAAAAAATGGTTGGGAAACACTATTCCAAAGCAATCACATATAAATGGCTAAAGCACAAGCATTTCGAGGAATAGACATTTCGCATATAATATCCGTGAAAATCAAGTTAAAATTTTAAAAAGTTTAACTGAACTATTTATAACTAAGTATAAGAACCACCAGCACTGAGGTTAAGTTTGGTGCTTATTGCAAAACTTCGTATGAATTTCCAGTCTTAAAACGAACCAATTCATATAAATATGAGAAAAATTAATAAAACATCTTGCGATGTTTCGTGAAGGACCTTAGCTACCTACAACATCGAAAATTGTAACAACTTTGTTTCGGTACTGATACAATATAAGTTTTTAATGCAACGAGGCTGGAACCCAGGATTTGGGTCACGAGTTCACGAATGACGAAGAATCAACGTATTTTTATCCTTTTTAAGAAAAATCTAAAAAAGAAAAAAGATAATTTCGAAAAAAATTACTTAATAAAAGTAGAATCTACTTTTTTTGTCACCCATCCATTATAGTGGTTAGTGATGCAAGCCGCTGTGCCGTAGGACCTGATTTCGAATCCCTTAAAAGACATGCATGTTTGCAAATATTGTGCATGTGCAGCATGAGGGTATTCTAAATAACTGTCGAATCGAAAGACCTTTAGTGAGGTTTGTGGAAAGAGAAAACAGGTGGGAGAGCTTGACCATCTCGATGATGAAATCCCTCAAAATTGGGGTCGAACCCAGCCAAATTGCACTGTCACCTATATGATGCTCGAAAATACGTCTAATGCAGATGTACATCTAACTCTTCTCCGTGATGAAATTAGTGGTTCTCGACAAGTAGCATCAGCAATAACAACCACAGAATCTAGTTTTTATATAAGAACATCCTTCTATTGTAAGTATTTAGATTATTGTTTCAATTTGATCTTAACCTGAAGTGGAATTAAGAGTGCCCTTTCTTTTTTAAAAGCTTGTGAGTGTAAAAATTAAATCAAGAATCTCTCTGAAGCCGTCTTAGAAATATTTTTAATTTGAGTCACTGTCCAGTAGTTTTCCTTTTTATAGGAAACCTTATTCTAATGAAAAAAAATCTCTCGAAAAATGAACAAAGCAACATGGACATTGGAATTCCTAGCGGTCAGAGAGCCGTGTTGCTGTTCCTCCTAATTCAAAATTTGAATTATTTCATCATCCCTCTTGTTTCAAATCCATTTTTCAAGTATCATTAGATAATTAAATATTCGAGATATTATATTTAGGCTTCTACAAACCATTATTTATGAACCTCTCACATTCAAGGGCCCGAGGATTTTGACAACAGAGCACGTACGTTAGACCAAGGTCCAGTGACGAGATCGACATATGACCTGAACCCGAATAAGAAAATCTGCACCACGTTACCGAGAGACTTTTTCTCTGCGAGTTTAGAACCATGACCATCCAGCTATAGTGACTTCCATTTGATATTTTTTTTTAAATCCATACTAATATTTGCGTAGCAGAAATTGGCACGCATTGATTTTTTCGTTCAGTATATATATTAGTAAGTTCATCCTCTCATGTTTCCACTATTGGAAGTATACTCTTTGTGTTAGAGGACAATTCTTTGTCAAGTGTATTTTTATATTGTGTCTGGAAAAAATGGCAGAATCCAAAGTTCATTCTTTCGAAAAAGACTGTTTTTACTATTTTTTACGTTGCAAGAGTTTTTTGTTCTGGAGAGAAGCAGTCGTGAGATAACGTATAATTTTTCTTCGGAATCGATCTTCAAGTGTATGATGTGCGGAGAAATATTTAAATCGAAATTCATGTTGAGATATAGAAGCTCAACCGACATTGTATTCTTTAGTTGTGTCTGGGGTGAAACATTTCGAGATTCATATGAACTTTTATATCATTCCTACATTCATTCAGAGGAGTGGCCGCACAGATGCTCACTTTGCAACAAAGGGTTCGCCATACGTTCGCGTAGGTTAAAGCATTTGCAGCAACGCGATACTATAAAGGAAATCGACTGCCTAAAATGTTTGAAGCGTTTTCGGGGGAAATATTGCCCTAGTGCCTTAGCCTCCGTCGAAGGTCGCATCTATTGTGAAAGTTGTTCCACTGGATCAAGTCCTATAGAATACGTCACTTCTTACATACAGTCAGAAATCAAAGTGTCGTTGTGGATTGGCTTTAAATAGAAATAGATTGACTCACACACTGCTTAATCGTAATAAGAAAATAGTGCAAATATTAGTGACTTTCTACTCATACGTAATGTTAATTATTTAGAAAATTAATTTTAATACTTCGAAGCTGAACATTAATTTTTTTCTTTCTTTTTTTTATATGGATGGATTTTAGGATTGTATTTTGGTACTGATACAAATACTTTTTTCGTTATTAGGCCCGCAATGATTTTAATTATATTTTTACTAATTCAATATGGTATATAAATATTTTTTGGCTTTAACGAATTTAAATCAGTAATTTTTAATTTTTTAACATGTTTCTAGTACATTGAACTTGTCTTTATAATTATGAGTTAATAACTATGTAGAGTGATTCCTAATATCTGTTGAATGTCGCGTATTATAAGATATTTGTATCAATTTATGAATTAAAGTAAAATATTAATTTTACCACTTTTAACTATGGCTATATTTTTATATAAGTCATCTACATACATTCGATTTTTAGCAGATTCATATTTTAATTAGCATGTAAGCATTTTGGAGCTTGTTTTCATCCTATAGGGCTAATTAATCTTTCAGATACGTGCTTGAATTTTAGATTTATTAACCCTGTAAGAGAGCCAAAGATTTAAACGGATATTAATAATGGTATCCGTTGTTTGCTTAAATATTGTTTTGTACAAAATGACTGAAAACTTTTAAACTGATCTTTGTCATTCCTTCTTAAACTAAACAGGCACTGAAGTATTTAGCATTTCAATACGAATCGAAAGTTTAAAATGCCTTATTCATTTTTAAGATTTACTGGGTTGAATCTCTGAGTAAGTTGTTGGTTATTATGATAATTTCTAAAAACATAGTATCTATAATTTTACTTTTGTCAAATTTTAATTTTATATCATCAAATTTTATAAGAAAGCCTTCTAGTTGAGGTTGTTTTTTAAAAATACGTAATCAAAACGTTGGTGAACAAAACAGTAGGAATTCGAACTTAAGATTTAGGCTTTGAAATTCATTTTCTTATTTCTATTACGGATAAAAATTTTCGATGGATTCATTGAAGAAGTTAATTTTAAAAATACGTGTGTAGAAATCAATAAGTTTAAAAAGAAATTTACAAACGTCATTCATTTAATTTAATTAGTTACGCTTAGAATCTACGCGAAGTTTTTGTTGATATATGTCGCACTTTTCACTGATAGTCATGTGAAAAAAATGACACCTCGTCTGATAACATTTTTTGATATTACTCGAGTTCGAAGACTTGAAGGTTCTGAGAGCAAAAATATCTAATGAAAACCATGATTCGAATTAAAAATCTCTGCTTTGAGTTTGCGTAAGCAATCCCTAGATTTCTTAAGAGTTCAGTAATTACGAAATTAAATTTTTCGCAGTTCTTTCACTTATTGAACACAAAAAAATGCATATATTCCTTCCCCCACCCCTTCTTTTCAATTGCTACTATTAGCTCACTATCTCTATTTATTTATTTATTTATATATTTATCTTGTTCAAACTTTCAATAATAAAATACATTTTAAATCGCTCAATTGAGCGGAAATTTCATATACACGTTTATTTTAGACGAAAATACGGTAATTTAATTATAATTAATAAAAACTAGTTGATTAAAACTAATTATTCAAAGAATTGCAGATACAGCCACTTTGGTATCATTTTTGGCTACTTAACGACCATTTTGGCGGACTTGTGTCTTTTGAAGTTGTTTTTCTTCACTTTTTAAAGACCTCATTTGATCTGAAATTTTCTATACACAATTGTTTTGGCTGACAATACCATAATTTAATTCTAATTAACTTAAATTAATAAAAAATTGACTGAAACTAATTATTTAAAGAATTACATATGCAGTGGCGTTGGCTTCATTTTTAATATCTTGGGTCAAATCTTGAAAAGCTTTTTTTTCTCACCTTTTAAAGCATTCAGTGAAACTTAAATTTTGCATACGCCATTGCTTTGAATGACAATATGATACTTTAATTGTAGTTAATAGAAACTAATTTCCCTTGATATTGTGATTCTGTTATATGTACATACATATATATATTAAATGCAATTATTTGATAAAAAGTAACTATATATGTATAATAAAATTTTTCTTCGTTGTTGTTTGGTAGGAATTAACTTCAAAAAATTTCTTTTTGTATCACCGGTTTAAAGTTAAACTGGAAAATAAATTTAAGTAAGAAAACAGAATTGAAATTTTAAAATTTATTTCGAGTAAAAATATTTGCTCTCTTTATCTACATTTTTAAACCCAAAATTTAACTTCCAAAAAATTATATTTTAAAATGATTTCTTTCAGAAACTCTCGGAGTAAGGGAATTACATAATGAATCTCGAAGATCATATTCAAAATTTTTCTATGTTATTTAAATTTATTTATCCCAACATTGTAAAAACTAAGAAGTAATTAGATTAAAAATATTTGAGTGTCCACATTCTCCTTCTTTGAACTCATTTCATAAAACATATATTTATTACAAAAGTGATATAAATCATTAGTGTCAATCTTGTAAGCTACAAAAAGGCTTTTAGGGGGATGATTGTCGCTGTTTTCAATTAAGATTAAATATTAACAATAATACCTTGTCTGATAAACATCTCTAACCTTACGCGAGTTGTAGTACTTGAGGACTCTGAGCATGGAAATATATAACGATAACCATGATTCAGATTTTAAATCTCTCCCATGATTTCGCGTAGAAGATTGAAGATTTTAATAATTACAAAAACATGTTTCCCGAATTTTTTTAAGGAACAAAGAAAAGGACACTTTTTTTTAAAAAAAATTACACCGAAAATCAATTTAATTAAACAAAATAATTAAATTTTAAAATTTTCTTTCAAGTAAAAATTCTTGCTTTGCTTATCTACATTTTTTTAAATCTGACTTTACACCTTCACTAAATGATATTTCGGAAAAATTTATTTTAGAAAATCTCAGAATAATGAAAGATATATAGGATATTGAATCTCGAAGTCCCTCCTCAAAGTTTTTCTGATTTAATCACTTTCGTTTATTCTAAAATTATAAAAACTAAAATGTCTTTGATTAAAAATATTTGAAAGTCTCTCCATATATATTCTTTCTTTTAACTCAATTTATAAAACACATAATAAGAAGCAAAAAAAGACCTATATTTCTACCATTTTTAAAACGATGTAAAAGAGTTATGGTTATGGGGTTCCAAAAAGTTAATTCGAGTCATCAGGTACTACATAGTCCAGCCACATAAATGTGACCACCACATACTTTCGACGTCGACGTTAAATAACCAATCATAGAAGGCAGTGGCAGCACAGTGCCGTTGAGCGAAATAAATTGTAGTTTAAAAAATTAAAAAACACGTTTCTATGGTGAATCGTAAGTAAAAAAAGAATTCTTAATACAAGAATAAAATGATTTACGAGAAAATTAATGTCATTGGGGGGTAAAAGCATGGCATGCTGTATTCCTTTAGGACCCGAATTATTTTTATCTTCAGACATTAAATTCTTCTGGTTATTAATACTATATGGACCGCAATGACATTGGAAAAAATAATTAAAAAAAATCCCGCTCCTATCCTAGAACGTAGACGGTACCCTCACGATCGTGCTGGTCGAGTTTTATATATAAAACAGGTCATCTATGAAATTTTACGAGTCATTCGTTTTTAGCTCTAAGTTGATAGAAGAAACAAAATTAATTCAACTAAAATTGTTACAAATAAAGAAGTTATGGATGTATATTTAACTTTTATTAATTAATTATATATTTAGTGTAAAAATCTTTTGTTTTGTTTTTTGATAAGTGTAAATAACCATCGCATTTCCCCCCTTGTTTTCGAACTGCTTTCGTAGTTTTCCAATCTGCACTTGAGAGACCTTGAAATGCCATCAACACATAAAAAATGGCTATACATGTCAAGTCTTTTTTCTTGGAATGACCAAGATAAAAACCATAACTTGTGTAGCAGGTGGATTATTACGCTTCGATCTGTTTGTGAGTGGAATTTTGCAACACTGTTATCTTCATGAGTTAAAATACTTTTGTTAGCAGGTGGAGAGGCTGATAACGCTTCAACTATCTGTAACTTAAATTTTAAGCAATCCATTTTGATTTTTCGAGGAATTTTATATTTGATATTGCATCTTGTTTGCACAGAAACCAAGAATTTGCAACGCCTAAATCACTGTAATGAATGTGTTCAAGAGACTTTTATGGTAAAGAATAATCCAAAATTGTCTTTCCGTGTCAAATTTCGCCATGAGTCTCTGCGTCGCTCTTATCTTAACTAGATTTTCCTTCCAGTATACGCGATTCATATGTTTTGTTCGCAGCAATCTCATCACACGAGAAATCACTAAATACCAATCGAAGTTCAGTCTGATTTATTCATCAATTGAAAAATTTCTTCTTTAAGAATTCTTCTCCTTTTAGACAAAAAGTTAAAAGTTAACGCAGTATTCTATGAAAAATAGTATAAAATGTATAAGAAAATTTTTATTATTTAAAAAAAATTATATATTTAAACCGCACCATACAAACTTCCACCGGAAAACCCCAATTTTTCTGGTAGAGAGATATGGTTGCAGATATCTGTGGAGAGGATAAAATGCTATACTCGTCAACAAATGTGTGAAAAAGAAAATTAATTGCAAAAAAGGGAGAGAGAGAGAAAGAAAAATAAGGGTCTCATCCATGGCGACGCCTTAGAAAATTTGGTAAGATTTATATAACTATATATTTCATTTTATGTAGGCTTCCTTTAAAATTATTGAAACAAAATAGAAAATTCGCTTAGCAGGTTCCTTCTTTTACAGCTGCAGTGACTCAAGTAACGCCCAAACCGCACAATCGTGCGGGTAACGAAATCCCGAGTCCTACAAGCCACATTAATAGAGTATAATTAATATTTTTCTATTTTACAATTATTTAAACACTAATATAAAAATTTGTATCCAAGCAATTAGAAATGTATTGATAATTACCTTTATACGACAGGTAAAATAAGACGCGTTTTCGTTGTATTTAAAAACAAAGCTAGATTTGCCAGCTGAAAACAAAACATAGACACAACCATCGTCTGTTGATAAAAAATAACATTTTACACCCGGGGTGGGTATTACGTCGATCACGATCGACCGGTGGACCACTAAGACATTTTGAGGTGACCACCTGAAGATTTTAGTAATTAGTTATTAAATACGGACATATTCAAAATTGACTGAAGTTTGCAGACTAAGTTTTCTACCGACTATAACAACTAAAATTAAATTTATACTTTCTGCATGGCCCGGCGTTGCACGGGCTATCTCTACTTTTATAAATTTCCCTTTCTTTCACAAAATCAGAACTTCTAATACTCATTTTTAAAATGACTTCCCACCACCCTCCATTGCTTAGCCCGGCGTTGCTAGGGCTTTCTCTTTTTCTCATGACACCAGCATTTCTGTGTGTGTGTTTGTACGTGCACGATGTGAGTGATTTCTAAAAATTATGTCAAAAAATTTCCCTTTTTCTAAATTTGCTCCATTTAACTTATTTTTGTATTTAAGACAGGTTTCATTCCCCTCTCTATAGCCCGAAAACGGTACTTTTTAGTGTAAAATTATTGTTCTATCTTCCCCTCTTTCTCACAGATAAGTTATAGCTTCAAATTTCGATGTGCGACTTATAAAAAAAAATATTGCGTTAGAATTAAAAAAATTATTTATATGAAGCAATAATATAAAAAACGATTCTGATGCTAAGAGTAAAGCTTTAAAAAGTAGCTTAATGCGAAATTGAGAGTTTCTGCCTCCTCAGTTTCGAACCTGGGAACTGCCGTTTCATAAAGCGCAGCTGATTTAACAATCGCGCCTTCGGTTCCTTCGGGGAGAAGTATTGAATTGAGCTTTAAAATAAAGGTAGATTTTTTTTGAATATATCATTTCGTTATTCCTTAAAGTAAAAGGGGTTTTTTTCGGGCTTCATTTTAATGTTAATGCTTTCAAACTTCATATAAATAATAGACTAGGTACTTTTTAATTAACAAAGAATCCCTTTAGTAATGAAATAATAGAAATAATCCTTTTGAAAAAGCATATATATATTTATTAAAAGCAAATTTCTATGAGTAATTAATAAAAGAAAAATTTACAGAGATAGCTATTGAAACGATTGCTTTTGTAATCAAAAAGTTTGAAACAAAAATAAATAATGTAATTAGAATTAATTAATTATTACTGATATTTTAGGCAATTTTTTTTAATTTTGCAGCCACTGAAAACTCAAAAATACATTTTTTTTAAAAAAAGAAGAGTTTATGTATTGAACAGAAATTTTCAAAATTACAAAATTATTAGATCGTGTTTTAAAAACCTCTGAAAAAAAATGATGTTCCGAAAATATTTAAAAAAAATTGTAAAATAATTAAGTTGAAAGAAATATATTGTTTTTTTAACCGTAATTTTTACGATATTTTATCAATCTTTGTACAGATTACGTATAATATTGTTCTACAACCACGGGAAAAAAAAAAGAACAGCATGACATTTTTTTCAGTGTAAAATATTTTTTCAGGCGGGACAACTTATAATTCGTATTCCAAAAAAGAACCGATTTCGACTCATTTTTTATTTAAAAAAAATTGTAAAATAATTAAATTGAAATATATATATATATATATATATATATATATATATATATATATATATATATATATTCATAAATAATTTTATTATATTAATTTTTAAATAAATTAATTTATATGCAAAGTTTCGTTGTTTTGTAAAAACAGAATTTTTTCCCAGTATTCTCTGCAGATGGCGCCACGTTGCATTTTAATGCGTTTTATGGTTTTTAGTTAATATATTTTTAACTAATTGGAATATTGGTATATAAATGATCAAAACGGATTCCTCGGATCATTCCTAAAATTTTGATACCTTCTGCTACTTTCTGCGTCTTGTGGTTCTTGAGAAAATTGCGATATATACCTACAGAGATACTTTTATTTACTTACGAATTTTAATATATGATAAATATGATTCATTTTTTTATTTTTGAATTATTTGATGATAAATGCATCATTTATACTTATTATGTTTGTGGCTGTTACTATGTTTGTATCTTGCGTTTTGCTTTAAACGCCGTTTTAAAAGTGTTAGCTCTTTTCCTTTAGTTCTGCCAGTAAGTACATATTCCGTTTTTATTATTAAAATATTGTAGACCTTTTCCTACCTCCCCACACTTACGACACTGGGAATTGGTGCATACAAGAATTTTTCAAATGGAGGGTGGGTGAAAGACTACCATTCTCATATTTCCCCAATATGCAGCCAAACATATATTTTTGATTTTGTAGATAGTCGAAAAACAAAAAATAAAATACTGAATAAATAATCAGCATTAATTAATAAAGAAATTATTAAAAACAAATACTTTAAGTTTTACGTACTATATACATGGGATTATAACGAATCGGTAAAAAAAATCAAGGGGTACGGCGCAGGGCCCTTCCCCTTCTTCTGTGCGGCATTAACACAGGGTGAACCGCAACACCTTGAAAAAATTAGAAGTATCCCGTACCCTGGAAAGTCTGTCCACCCCTGTATTACACTTTCTGCAAACGGCTCAATCGTTAGATTCGCGATTTTCTTACATACGACTATTCCAGAAGCAAAAACGTATAAGAATATCTACCCCGCACGATCGTGCGGTTTGGGTCTTAAAGGACTATATCAATTGTTATAATTCCTTACTAGTTCTATTCCGAAATGCTGAGGTAGTTAGGAGAGGGGGGTGCCAGCTCAGGTGTCGTCCACGCCACTTGACCATGGTTCAAAATTACGTGTTCCGTCGCCAAAAGCCCTCGTGTAGCTGAACAGTGCGACGTTAATATTCAATCAATCATTCAATGCGAAATGCTGAGTTAATGTAAAAATGTAGTACCAAGCACTCCACGCTTTTACCTCAATGCCATTAGTTTTCTCGTAAATCATTTTATTCGTTTGATAAGAATTATTTTTTTACTTTTTTAGTTCAATTAAACATGAAAGTGTGTTTTTTAGCTTTTTTATAAACTATAATTTATTTTTCATTTTTTAGTTCGATCTACAATAAAGGCATGCATTTTTAGTTTTTTAAACTATCATTTATTCATGCACTTTTTTTAAAAAAAAATTTCACCCGCGACCGTTGGTGTTGGCGTTTTCCGCGTGAAACATCTGAAAGCAAACACCCTTCAGCTATTGCCGGAATAGACCGGGCTAAAGACGGGAGCATTATAGTTTGGAGAATTTTTTTCTGGCTTTCTCTGGTTTCAAACATAATTGTAGAATGCACGATGGATCAATGCTAGTACTCATCTGTCCGTGCAGACCATGTTCCCCCCTATAGGCTTATTGTTTTTCCTCATGATTATGGCATCTACAAGCAGAACAATGCGAGGTTTCATACTACTGGCAGTCTGCGTGCGTGGTTTAGACTCCCCAGGATGAGTTTATTGTTCCCCCTGGCCAACAAACTCACCTACCTTCAAGCCAATCGAGAATCTGCCAGAACGTCTCAATCGGGTTGATCGCGCTATGGACCTTCTCCCGCGTAATCTAGCGCAGCTGCCCCTGACATTTGAGTTGGATTCGCTCAATATCCCAGTGATGGACCTAATACAGAATATCTTCTTGCACGTCTCACAGCAGTTCACTCTACGAAAGGGGGTTATTCTGACTTTTGACAGGTGGTCACATTAATCTGACTGGACTGTTTATTTTCTAAAACTGTCGATGGATTGATTCCATATTGTCTAGCAGCAATAGTTATTATATTTGGCAGAGGACTTCTTAAATTTAAGCAAGAATCAAGTTACAAGGACCCTATGCGGCCTCTTTGCATGCTTAAAAACTAAGTTAAATCTAAGAAACCAAGAGTATCAAACATGTTACATTCATATGCTCCTCTCACTACACAGTTTAAATTTCGTCACGACTTGAAATGCAACAACATCAGCATGAGCTCCAGAAAAGAGATGACGGCCTATAATAATTGAGAAAATACCTTATTTTTCATTTTTTTTTCACTTAACTGAACAATAGAGAGTGAACATTATTAATTTAAAAACAAATAGTAAAATCTCTTTTCATTGCAAATTTTTCATAAAATATGAAAATTGATTTTTAAATATATATATATACTAGCTGGTATACCCGTTCTTCGCATGGGTGAATTTAAAAACTAAAAAATACAGACTGAAGGATAAAGAAGTTTTTAATGAGTTAATTTTACGTGAATTGTATAAATTAAACAAAAAAAGCTTTTTACATAGCTGAGCTGAACGAAAAAACCATGTTTTCTAACTTTTAAGTCTTTAGATATAATTGCTGATTTTTTTATTATTGTTATTATTATTTATGACGCCCCGTAACTTTCCTGTGGGTCGATTTTTGAAAACACCTACCTGCTCAGCAAAAGTAACACATTTTTACAAATTTTGTGTAATAAAGCTAAAAATAGTGTAAATAATTTTTATCTGGATGTGTAGTACGTAAGATTACTTTCTGATGTATTTATTTTATGTTAAATAGATGTTACCCGCGACTTCGGCCACATGGAGTTTATTAAAAAAGTGTTTATTCACTTCGCAGAGTTTACGAAAACTTTTCTTCTCCTTTGTGAAACTATGTTTTTTTTTTTTTTCTTTGCTTTTTTCTGGGTAAGGGGTGAAAGGGACGCATGATTTTTGACACTGTCGATGGGGGAAGGACTAAAATCTTTAGGATCAAAATTATTTTAAGTAGCAAGTAGGGTGAAACACGAACACAAACGAAGCCGCAAGGAAGGGGGGGAAGGGCCGCATGACCTTTGACAATGCAGTTAACGACTGTAAAATCATTAAGATCAAGACATGAATGGGAAATGTGGCAAATGGCAGCAACCTAATTAAAGAAAAAAGTTTGATATAACTGCTAGCAATCGTTGAGACAGAAGACTCTTGAAATAAAATAATTCCTATTAAATAATCATAATCCCTATTGAATAAAAATAGTCCCTATTGAAATAAATAAACCCCATTTGATTCGGATATTGCTCACTATTTCATTGGTTTTATATTTATTTAAAGAAATCCTAATCTTTTTTTCTAAAACAAATGTAGCCTAAGTTATTCCTTATAACATTAGCTATCTGCCAGTGAAAGTTTCGTCAAAATTGATATTGATCCAATCGTTTCAGAGATTAGCCAGAACAAACAGACGGACAGAAAGACAGATAGATAGGCAAACAACAAAAAAACTAAAATGAGATGATCGCGGGTTCCGGCGCCGTAGGCGCCTATTCCCATAAGGATGGGAGAAAAAGAGATCCATGATTGAAATTTACAAATACCGAAAACTCCCATGAAAAGCGTTGAGGGATGACGTACCCCAAAGCACGAGCGTTCTAACGACGCAGAGGGCCGGCGGGGGGAGGGGAGGATACGCAGGAAGGAAGACGGGACGGCCGAAGCTACTGAATCAATTCGGTGACAATTCACCTCAGAACAAAAATTAAAGATGCGATGCAGTGAAGCTAATTCATATTGTTAAGTGGGAAAAGAGTGTTTATGTTGTGTTATGGGGGCGGAGCGGGTTTCTCCACTCCGTTGAAGAGTATGCATATTTAATTTTAGGATGAGGATACGTAAACAGTGTTTGTGCTAAGATAATTGGATTGTCATGAGATTCGATAGATTTAAATACATTTCTAGAGAGTTTAGTGATGTAATTATTGATCGGCTCCATACGTTAGTCGTTGTAAATCACGTCATCTCGGACGTACCAAGGTGCGTTCGTCATGACGCGGAGTATTTTGTTTATGTCACTGCATGTCATACAACCGTTGATAGATGTTCCTGGGTCTAGGGGAAAAGTAACCCCAATAGGAAGGTGAGCAAGTTGACCAATCGGAGAAGTGTGCAATCATCCAACTTTTTGACGGATCTGACGTGTCACGTGGTGTCCCCGCTCCCCGTTTTCCTCCCAACTCCCTATCCTTTTATTATGGGGACGATTCGGGGGGGATGGGTGAGACTATTTCCGTTCACTCTTTCACTGTTAGGCAAAACTGGGCAAATTTCTCATTCACTCTCGAGCGAAAAAAAAATCACTTCAACAAGCCTAGACACTGACGACGGTCAAGCCATAATAATGAAATGCAATCTTTCCATTGCTCCGAGTTTTCATATGACCACGCAGTCAACGAATTCGTGAAAATTACCACTACCGTTACACCTTCGACATTGAAAGCGAAATCTCAAATTGTGGAGTGTGATAACCATATGTGAGGGGTGCGAGCATATAAAAAATTCGAAAATAAAAGATATTTAAAGAAAATAATAATTTACTTAAAAACACGACAACAAAATATACATTCTGATGCAATAAAAAAATAAAATACACATTTACATCAAGCAAAATCGTATAAGAATATTTAACTCGCACAGTCGTATGTGTTGGGTCTTAAAGGGTTATTTTGCACAGTTTATAATTGAGTTCTTACTGTGCCTTTAACGTATAAGAACATTATTATTATTTCAATGCATTTTGGTTGTATGAGGAGGGGGGAGTTATGACTGAAAATTTGTTTGCAAATATTGAAAGTTTGAGAAGCAATGAGTTAGTACCATAAAGTATGACAGAAGCTTGTTTCATGTTTCCTGTTTTACTTTACGACTGATAGATCCTAGCTCATTTGAATGACAGGTGTGATTTTGCTCCCTTTGTAAGAAGGAAGGGTTTCTGGTCAGGCGAATAAACTGGTTTAATAAAAACCGCTGATCGGATTCAGTTGAGATGGTTCTGTTATATTAACAATTAAGAGTCATGAATCTCAGAAACCCTCTTTTAAATAAGTTTTTAACTATGATATAGGTCCTTTTATATTGTAGGATGCTTCTAACAGTAAGAAATCCATATATATAGGTGCTCCTTTTAATCTTGAGAGAGAGAGAGAAAACATCTTCTATTCATTCTTTCTCAATTTCTCATCTCAAACAGTTTTTTTTTTTGCTATCTCATTGGATTATTATACTTAGTTAGACAACTAGAAATTATCGTAGTAAGTCCCAGAAAAATAAGTTACATATCCGATAAATAATTTACTATACTACAATTGGTTGTTTAATAATGTCACATAATATTCAAATACGAGGATAATTGACAGCATACATCGTAAATTTCACCTGAGCTGAGGTGACGAGGACGGTATCTGAACCGGAAATCCAATGTGAAAATTTATACACTACAGAGGAATTTTCATCACGAGCTTTCAACCATAACCCCCTTTTGCAATCGCGGTTGCGTAAGTATTAATCAAATTTCAAATGTGATAGTTGGGTAGCAGAAAATGGCATATCATTAATTTTTTAATTCAGCATACAAATCATTAAGTTCATTTACGTACGTTTCTATAATCGGACACCGTTTTGTGTTAGAATATAGCTCTTTGAAAAGTGTGTTTTTCTATTGTGTTAACGGGAAATGTTAGAAGGCAGCATCCTTCCTATTGAAGAAGACTGCTTTTACTTTTGTCTACATTGTAAACATAAAATGAATGAGAGAAAAAGCTATAGATTTTTCAATTATTTCATCTTTAGAACCATCGTACATTTGTACATCTTGTGGTGAAAGGTTTGAAAGTGGATACTCAGGAAGAAAGAGGAAATCGATTCAAACACGAACTTATCTATGTGAAGTCTGTGGTGAAATGGTTCATAAATCAACTGCTCTGTTGTACCATTCCTACAGGCATTCTGGGCAGTAGCCGAACTGATGTTCGTATTGTAACTAAGGATTCGGTAAATCTTCGTTTCGGAAACAGCTTATGGTAAGACGCGATATTATACAGTAAATTCATTGCCTGAAATGTTTGAAGCGTTTTCGGGGGAAATATTGTTCTGGTGCCTTAGCCTCACTCGAAGGTCACATCTATTGTGAAAGTTGTTCCACTGGATCAAGTGCTATAGAATACGTCACTCCTTATGTACAGTCGGAAACTCCAGAGCCCAATGTGTGGATTATCTTTAACTAGAAATCCCCTGAGACTTGCTTACCATGAGGAACAAGCAAATAGTGACAATATTACTTACTTATACTTATCAATAACGTTGCAGATCAAAAAGATTTATTCGAATACTTCGGAACTGAACATTCATGGTGATATTTTTTACATCTATGGATATTTATTTTTGGTATTGATACAAATACTTTTTACGTTAATAAACACGCAATTATTATAGTTACATTTTTACTAATTGAACATCGAGAATGTAAATAATTTTAAACTTTATCCAATTTTAATAATTCATTTACGATTTTTTTAACATGTTTCAAGTATATTTAACCTTTATTTACTTTAATGAGTTCATGACGAAGCAAAAATTAATTTTTAATTTATAGAATGTCGAGTATTATCAGATCCTTGTACTGATTTATAAGTTGAAATAAAGTGCTGATTTTGCTGACTTTTCGATTTTAACTATGGATATCTTTAAACAGTCATCGGTATATAACCAGTTTTAACTAGGTTCACAGCTGAATTAGCACGTAAATAATTTGGTGACATTTTCAATCAACAGATCTAATTTTAACTGATCTTTAAAATGTATTATTTGAATGAGATAATTTATTCTTCGTGTAACCAATAAATTAAACAGATAGTCATGTGACGGTGCTCTCTGTTAGTTTAAATTTATATTTACCAGCGATGGGAAACTTTTTTTCATCGATATTTGTCATTCGTTTTCAATCTAAGTATGCATTGAAATTGTATGCATGAGAATACGGATCGAAAGGTTAAAATGCTTTATTCAATACAAATTTTTTAGGGCGTAATTCTTAATAGTTTGTAAAGTATGATGAGAATTCGAAAACTAGAGCTTTTCCAAAATAACTATTGCTTTACGATTGTCTCGTATTAATTTTACATCATCTAAATTCAGAAGTAAACATTCTGATTGCACGGTGTGGCTTTTATTCTTACCTAATGTAATCATAGAGGGAACACAATATTAGAGGTTTGAACTTTCAATTGAATTTCAGATAAATTGTCTAATTTTCACTATAGCTAAATTTTTTAAAACGAATCATTCAAAAAATGACTTCTTTGGACGTTTGGAGCTTTCATAATGCTTTGAACTCATTAATAATCTAAACAATTTTTCTTGGAATAAAGGGATATTTTATGAATTCGATTTTTACTAATTTATTGTAGAAGGATCTTTACGGATTAATTTTTAAAATGAAAATAATATGTTGTTACTTATGCCACCGTATTGACCGCAATATCAGATCAAATCCCACGAAATTCATCATGGCAAGGGGCTAGTAGTACGCCTGCCGTTATTCACAGCTTTGAGCACCATATAGGAAACAGTACGGTTTGGCTTGGTTCCACTCCAATTTAGAAGAACACCCTGGAGTGGTCAGCAATTAATGTACCTGTACGTCTCGACGGCAATTAATGTACCCCTATGCCACAAAGGCGCATTTACAAAAATCCATTCCTTCTCCGGGTTTCGAACCCAGGCCCTGGAGCACAGCAGTCAGCGTCACTAACCGCTGAACTGAATTGGTGGTTTTTGTTTAACCAGAATTCCTTTAACCATTTTATTCGCCTAACCAGAAACCCTTCATTCTTACAAAGGGAGCAAATTCACACCTGTCATTCAAATGAGCTAGGATCTATCCGTCTTAAAGTAAAACAGGAAACATGAAACAAGCTTCTAAATTATCATACTTCATCTTACTAATTCAGTGCTTCTCAACTTTTCAATATTTGCAAACAAATTTTCAGTCATAATTTTTATTGTCCCCCCTTACAATCCAAATGTATTGAAATAATAATAATGTTCTTAGACGTTAAAGGTACAATACGAACTCAATTATAAACTGTGCAATATGACCCTTAAAAACCCAACCCGCACGACTGTGCAAGTTAAATAATTTTTATACGATTTTGTGCTTCTGGAATAGTCGTATGTAAAAAAAATCGCGAATTTAACGATTGGACCTGTTTGCAGAAAGTGTGGAGTGTTATTTTTTTTTTTTATCAACAGACGATGGCTGTGGTTCATGTTTTATTTTCACCTGAGAAATCTAGCTTTGTTTTCAAATAGAACGAAAACACGTCTTCTTTTTATCTGTAATAAAAAGGTAATTATCAATATATTTCTAATTGCTTGGATACAAATTTTTGTATTAATGTTTAAATAATTATAAAATAGAAAAAAATATTTATACTCTATTAATGTGGCTTGCAGGACTTGGGATTTCGTACCCGCATGATCGTGAGAGTTGGGCGTTACTTGAGTCACTGAAGCTGTAAAAAAATTAATTTGCTATGCGAATTTCCTTTTCTGTATCAATAATTTTGTTGGAAGCCTACATAAAAATGAAATATAGAGTTATATAATTAATACTAAATTTTTTTTCTTAGGGTTACCATGAATGAGTCCCTTTTTTCTTTCTCTCGTTCTTTTTTGCAATTAAATTTCTTTTCCATACATTTGTTGAGGAGTCTGTCATTTTTATCCTATCCACAGTTATCTACATCCATCTCCCCCCAACAAAAAGCTAGGTTTTCCGGTCAGAAAAAGTGTGTATGTCAAAGTGTTATAACTCAACTGCTATACATATCATGGCGTTTATTCTGGCTATTCCAGAATAAGAGAATAGCATTTATAGCCATTTTCAATGTGTTATTGACATTTCAAGGCCTCGCAAGTGCAAATTTGAGAGCTGCGAAAGCAGTTCGAATACATGTGAAAAATGCAATGGCTATTTATTTTTGTGAAAAACAAAAAAAAGATTTTCACAGTAAATAAATAATTAATCAATAAAAGAGTTATTTATACATCAATAATTTCCTTATTTGTAACAATTTTAGTTGAATTAAGATTGTTTCTTCTATCAACTTAGAGCTTTTTTTATTATTTTTCCCAGCGCCATTGCGTACCATATAGCATTAAAAAATAACCAGAATAATTTAATACTTAATGATAAAAATATTTCGGGTCTTATAGAGTTATCAAATAAATATTAAATTTTACATATGTTACTTTTAAGTAATGGATATTTGCTTTTAAGTAATAGCATAAGTAGAGCAGAGCTTTTCAAGGAAATTTTTAATATTATATATTGCCATTGTTCCCATTCTATATTTAAGCTTTATCTGTTTCTAATTTTTAAATTGGAACAGATAAAGATTTAGAGTGGCAGTTTTTTTCTTCTAATATTTTACCTTCCTTTGAAAAACTTTGTTTATCAAGAGAAGATCATGGGAGTCACACCGGTAATTATTGATTAATTGATTGAATATTAACGTCGCACTCTCTCTCTCTGTTCAGCTGCACGAGGGTTTTTGGCAACGGACCAGGTAATTTTGAACCATTGTCAAGTGCCGTGGACAACACCTGAGCTGACCCCCTCTCCTAACTACCACACCACAGCAGTGGGAGGACGTTTCAGCTCTCGACAGATTTAGCGTTAATCGCTGCTCTACACGGCGGGTCTTTAGTGGTACTGTACTCGAACTCGTGACAAGGCAAGTCACGATCCGATACCTATACCACTCAGCTACCGCGACCACCATCAGTAATTATTAAACTTATATTCCTAATTTAGTATTTTTAAACTAACTATACATCACAATTAATGCAAACACATAATCATAAATACTGATAAATTTATTTGTATATTACATCAGTGTAAATGTGTATTTTATTTTTTTATTGCATCAGAATGTATAATTTGTTGTCGTGGTTTTAAGTAAATTATTACTTTCTTTAAAAATCTTTTATTTTCGAATTTTTGATATGCTCGCACCCCTCACATATGGTTATCACACTCCACAATTTGAGAATCAATGTACTAGTTGCTTCAGATTTCGCTTTCAATGTCGAAGGTGTAACGGTAGGGTAATTTTCACGAATTCGTTGACTGCGTGGTCATATGAAAACTCGAAGCAGTGGAAAAATTGCATTTCATTATTATGGCTTGACCGTCGTCCGTGTCTAATCTTGTTGAAATGAAACTTTTTTGCGCTCGAGAGTGAATGAGAAATTTGCCCAGTTTTGCCTAACAGTGAAAAAGCGAACGGAAATAGTCTCCCCCCTTCCCCCGAATCGTCACCATAATGAAAGGTGTGACATCGTCGATGGTTGTGAATTCCCATCTTTCGATTCACAATAGGTTTTATGGTTTCACCAGCTGTTCAAGGACAAGTACCACACTCATCGATTGTCCCTGAATTTTTACGATCAACCAGATGTGGAATGACCCGTGCACGTGGCCATGGGTCCATTGTTTATTGTCTGAACTCAGGGAGTGAAGGGAGACAGACGGGTCGCCATAATAGTAAAGTAGAGTCGGCGCCCCATTGACAATAGGCGATGCCTATCTTAAAATAATCATGTCGTCTTTTTAGTGTTGTGTGAAGGGGAGACTAGGAACACGTGGCGTGATGGACAAGTGTGTCCAGATGTTCGACAAGGAAATATGGCGCCTTGGGCCAGACGGCTCGGGTGTGTTTTGGCGTGGTATGCGCAAATAGGACGAGGGAGGTCAAGAGAGACTTTTGTGACCTGCCAATGAGAAGGAACGAAGGGCGTGTTGTGAACACACCCCTGGTATTTAAAAGGGTTCTTTTTCAGGGGAAAAGAAGAGGAGTCCGGGAGAGGAAGTAAGAGAAAGAGACGGGAGGAGAGAGAGGAGACGGGAGGAGAGAGGAGACGGAAAGAGAAGACGAGAGGAGTTCGGGATTGGAGTGGAAAGACGATGAACGCCGGTGGCGTTGAGAATGGAATATGAACTGACTACACCGGCTTGGCAATATTACTTCATTAAGAATTGTTTATCAAATAAACAATATTTTTTTATTTCTATATGAGGCTTGAAACTTTATTTATTGATGGATAGCTACACACGACGTTACAGCTAATATATATATATGAAATTGGTGGACAGCGGTGTTGATCCGGCATTTAAGTAAATAGATGCCCGAATCCTTTGTTTTAAGTGAAGAGAAAAAAATGCCAGCCGGGTGCGTTGTGATGAGACGAGTTGGATGACTGCGAATTCCTGGAGTTCCCAGCTGTGAGAAGTGCTGGATGCAAGTGTCTCCCGTTCCTGCTAGTGATGAAGAGTGTGCCCGCCTTTATTTTACAAGTGTAAGAATTCCTGAGCGTTCCTGTGTGTCTTCTATAAATTTGAAGGTGAGTCTGTGAAGGTCCCCTTGGACCTCACTTTGAGAACGAGAATAAATAGGAGTCAGATAAGAGCCAGTAGCCATTTTTATAAAACTTTCTTTATTTGGTTATCTTTCCCAAATAGAATCAAAGACTTATTAACAAATATATCTAAGTAGTATTATGAGGTTTAAAAGATACTTTCCTTTAAATAAACTTAAATATTTAATGATCCAATTAATTAACAATTAAAATATCGATCACGCAGAGATTACCACGATAAGAGATCCCAGATTTATATTTAATGTTCTTATTGAACATTTAATTTTAATCTCACTCGTAATAATAAGCTTTAATGAGACTTTAATTAATATTTACCACACTGCAGTTCAGTTCACCTTTTCTCTGAGATTAAATTATCCCCAACAAGAAATCTTCAATAATAAATTTAACTTCACCATAACTTTCTGCTTCAATCTCTCTCTCCTACTGCTCTAACTTTACTATTCCGTTTGACTTAAATACTTTATCTAATCTACATATATAACAAAGAATCCTGTCCTCTTTTTGGAGCTGATTGGAAATAGGTAGGGAATTAAATTTCCCTAAAAAAGACGACTCAGAAGGTTAGTGATAAAGTTCCGACAATAAGAGACTAGAAGGATTTTAAGTTTTGTATGAAGTGTATAAATGTGCAATATTAGTGTAGTGGTTTTAGATTTGTGAAATTTAGTATACAGTAGTTATACTTGTTTTGTTAGCACAGTATTGTGTAGAGTATTGTAGTGGTTTTAGATTTCTGAAATTTAGTATACAGTAGTTATACTTGTTTTGTTGGCACAGTATTGTGTAGAGTATTGTAGTGGTTATAGATTTGTGAAACTTAGTATACAGTAGTTATACTTGTTTTGTTGGCACAGTATTGTGAAGGGTATTGCTGTGATTATAGATTTGTGAAACACACACACATAGTATACAGTAGTTATACTTGTTTTGTTGACACAGTATTGAGAAGGGTATTGTTGTGGTTATAGATTTGTGAAATTTAGTATACGGTAGTTATACTTGTTGAATTGGAGAACACTGATGTGTAGCTTATTTGTGTTTAGATTTGCGCATATGGGTAAAATATAGTTAAGTCTAGGTCTAGTGTATTGTTAGATTACCTTGAGTCTTTGTATAATTTTTGTAAGGATTAAGTTTAGATTTAATTTTGTGTGTATTAGTGCATCATGGTGTTTCTGTTAAGAGAAAGAAAAGACGTATTGTTAGAGGTTGCGAAGGAATTAAGGGTAGAAATTGATATTACTTTACCCAAGATAGAATTTAAGAAGAGAATCTGTCAAAGTAAATACTATGACGAAGAGTCAGTTAAATGTTTGTTGGAGGGTATCTTGGCGGAAAAACGGGAAACCAGGGAAAGCGAGAGGGAGACAAGAGAATATGAAGAACGTAAATTAATTAGGGAATTTGAGTTACAAAGACTGAGAGCTCAACTCAGTAATAAGTTAAATGAAAATAAATTGAAGGCAGGGAATAGGATTAACGATCTTGCAAATGCTTGTATTTTGTCAGGAAAACGTACAGCAGAAGTTAGTGAACCGGTTAATAAGTGTAGGCCTTTAATTAACCGGGTAGATAATGAAAAATGTGGAGAATGCCACGTCTTGTGATTTTGAAAAGGAGAATTGTGAGTCCCCAGTGAGAGGGACGAACGTTTTCCCCCCGTCTGGAGGGAGAGGAACAGAAAAGAATAATCTATTTAAGATTGTAGAAGGGAAAGAATTCAACGTGTATAGAAATAGTGATTGTGAAGTGAAAATGAAGACTGGGTTATGTGAAGGAAGGGTAAAAGCTGTTGCGATGGGTGCACAGTGGGTAATAAATCCGGATAATATTGGAATGGCTCTTTTGAATTGAAAAGAGATAAGGGAGTGGCGAACCCTGAAGGATTGATTTGTGAGAATAGCTGCGAGGAAAAATATACCCTTGGGACGTTAATGGGTTGTGAAAAGCAGTTAACAATGAATCGGGAAAGTTTTCGAAATCATACAATGGCTAAGATAGCAGGGCAAGGGGGAAAAGAAAACATGTGTAAAGCAGATGTGCGGAAAGGCTTGGAAGAAGGGTTAGCAATGCGATTGCCTCTCTCAGAACCAAGGGAGATTTATAAGGATAAGTTAGAGACGGACAATAGGTCTAACGTTGGTTCAGAATTTACTTTCGAGATAGATTTACCCGGAAAAAGAGATCGCAGTACCATTTATCGTCTTAATTTAATAAAATTGTACCGTAGAAAGCCGGAATTGGCAAATTTGGTTATGGAGAATAGCTCAGAAGGAATAGATTCCGAAACTCTCTATTCGGTAAAGCTATTTATGGATTTTGGTTTTCAGGGTAATTTAAGGAAAAGTCGAGTGTATTTTAAATTACCGTCTGATCGGAGTAGCTACTTAAGAATGATTAACGCTAAAAAGAAAGAAAGGTTTCTACCAGAGTCTGGATCGATTGTTTTAAGGCAGAAGGATATTAATTTGGTTACGGGAAAGCCATTTAGGATCAAAACTTGTTGTTCATCCCAGATGTTAATTAATTCACTACGGGAGGATACAGAGTATCTTTTAGATTTAGGTGTAAACGGGGGATGGGGCAGTCAAACCGTACTCTGCCCGTTGTTTGGTTAGGAAGAGTGAACCGATACCCGTACCCGCGTATCAAATGTATAAAGTATAGGAATTTGAACCAGGTGAAGCGAGCCGAGATTTATTTTTTTAAAAAAAGGGAAAGTTTGGTAGAAAAGATCAACGCGGCATCGTGGGTGACTGTACTGGATTTGTGGAAGTGGTATTTTCGTCATTCTCTAATGATGAATTATCCGAAGCACACCACCTGCGTTATGACAGTTGGCATGTACATTATTAAAAAATCGAGGTTTAAGTTTCTATGTGCTTATGATGGATGTAATTTAACAACTCTGATTTTGAGGTTGTTAGAGCAGATTGATGTATCGCGAATGGTCGACACAGACATTCTGATACAAATTTGTAAAAACCGTGTAAAGAAAATAGGCTTTGTTTTGAAATGGTTGAGTAGGGTTGGGTCGGAAGTCGGACCGACCAAAGGTAAATTAGAGACATGGGCAAGTTTGTTCCGTGTAGACATAATGTAGATTTAGAAAATTCATTGCATGAGCTACTGAAGTTTGTTAATTATATTCTCAATTAAAGTGTTTCCTCAATAACTAACGTAATGGAAGACAATACCATGAATTGTGAATAACCTGTTATGATGGTTGTGATAATGCTTACTGATAGCCATAATTTAATTAAATTTAAAAAGTCTTAGTTTAAACTTCTTAATTTAAAAATTTGGTTTTTAACATTTTTTTTGCAAAGCTTGGAATTTATAAATGTTTATTTTGTTTATTTAATATCGTTGGAAACACCGTTGGAATAAGTAGATGGGAATGAGTAATTCTTAGGACTGTGTACGCTCACAGATGTTTAACACAATTGAATGAGCGATTGATGTGTTAGAATTATAGAAATATTATAATTTGAGTTAATTTCTTTAAAACCCTAAATTTTGAAGTGTGATGTAACTGTATGAAATGGAAAAAATGGTCCAAGTTTCGGAATTTAAGTTTTTTTGTAAAGTGTAAGTTTTATAGAATTTTGGATTTATTTGTTTATTTTGTGATTGTATGTGTTTCTTGGATTGCTGTCCTGATCGGTCTCATTGATAAGACAACCCTTTGGTGTGAAATGTTACGAACTGAACCAAACTGAGGCCAGAGCAGTCAAGTGAAATGGACCTCTTTTTCAGGGGGAAGGAGTTGTGACATCGTCGATGGTTGTGAATTCCCCTCTTTCGATTCACAATAGGTTTTATGGTTTCACCAGCTGTTCAACGACAAGTACGACACCCATCGATTGTCCATGAATTTTTACGATCAACCAGCTGTGGAATGACCAGTGCACGTGGCCATGGGGCCATTATTTATTGTCTGAACTCAGGGAGTGAAGAGAGACAGACGGGTCGCCATAATAGTAAAGTAGAGCCGGCGCCCCATTCACAATAGGCGAAGCCTATCTTAAAATAATCATGTCGTCTTTTCTAGTGTTGTGTGAAGGGGAGACTAGGAACAGGTGGCGTGATGGACAAGTGTGTCCAGATGTTCGACAAGGAAATATGGCGCCTTGGGCCAGACGGCTCGGGTGTGTTTTGGCGTGTTATGCGCAAATAGGACGAGGGAGGTCAAGAGAGACTTTTGTGACCTGCCAATGAGAAGGAACGAGGGGCGTGTTGTGAACACACCCCTGGTGTTTAAAAGGGTTCTTTTTCAGGGGAAAAGAAGAGGAGTCCGGGAGAGGAAGTAAGAGAAAGAGACAGGAGGAGAGAGAGAGAGAGGAGACGGAAAGAGAAGACGAGAGGAGTCCGGGATTGGAGTGGCAAGACGATGAACGCCGGTGGCGTTGAGAATGGAATATGAACTGACTACACCGGCTTGGCAATATTACTTCATTAAGAATTGTTTATCAAATAAACAATATTTTTTTATTTCTATATGAGGCTGGAAACTTTATTTATTGATGGATAGCTACACACGACGTTACAAAGGATAGTGAGTTGGGATTAAAAAGGGGAGCGGGGACACCACGTGACACTTCAGATCCGTGAAAAAGTTGGAGGATTTCTCACTTCTCCGATTGGTCAACTTGCTCACATTCCTATTGGGGATCTTTTTCCCCCTAGACCCAGGAACATCTATTAACAGTTGTATGACATGCAGTGACATTACGATGTAGACATAATAGCTCTCGCAGCAAAAGCGTGCTTTTTTGAAATATTTTCTTAGATTGCTTGCTACATTGCGATGTTTTCGGCGGCTAATTTGCTTTCTTGACTTTTATTTACTTTGAATTATTGTCTCAGTTTTAGTCAGAATGCCTAAACCAAATGCACAAAGAGGAAAAGAGCTTCGTGAAAGAAAGAAAAAAGGAAAAACTAGCAACAACTCCAGTCAAAAAAGTAACAACAAAAAAAACCCAGCAAAATATTGCAAATGTATTAAGTGCTACTGCCAAATCTCCATCAGAGTACATGATAGAATATCGAACACAGAAAAAAAACCCTGCAAAATATTCTCTTAATATTTACTTTAAGGGATGGGAATGCTCTTGAGACTCTTCTAATGACAACACAGATTAATACGGACTTAGTGAACCACCCTGTGCCATTAACTACAGAGCCCTCGACAAGTCTAGTGCGTTTTAGAACTGATGCATGTAAATCAATAATAAATTCTATCTTATGTTACAAAGACTATGATTCCCATAAAAATGCTCACAAAGATTTTCAAAAGCGATTCGTTGATAATCGTTCAATTGATAAGGGCGCTCAATTTATGATAGATTATGGTTTAGAGATGATTTGAGAATGTCTGTTGCTGAGCACAAAAATATTTTACAAAATATTTTCCCAGAAATTAATTTAGAAGACACATTAAAGCATGCTATAATTGCTGACAAAGTTTAAATAGGAAAAGTATGCCAAATTTATCAAAATCTAATAGTTTTGAATAAACAGGAATTCCCAGACATCTTTCTACTTTCGATTGGATATCAGAAAGAATCATTTCGCCACGAATACCTTTCATGCAGATCAGGCGATTGAGACATATACTCGATCAATTTAGAATATTAGGGTAAATAATCAATGTTCCAACGTCGCCAAAGAAGTTTCACTTCTAACGCGTGGCGTTCCACACACCATTTTTCGAGACCAGTACCACTAAAAGCCCACCTTGTAGGGGCGCGATGCACGTTAAATATGTCGAGAGTTCATACGTCTTTCTGTGCTGTGATGTGGTAGTTAGTAGAGGGTAGCCAGCTCAGATGTCGTCCTCGTCACTTGACCATGGTTCAAAATGACGACGTCCGTCGCCAAAAGCCCTCGTGTAGCTGAACAGTTCGACGTTAATATTTGATTGAATATTAACGTCGTACTCTTCAGCTACACAGGGACTTTTGGCGACGGACCACCTCATTTTGAACCATGGTCAAGTGACGTGGACGACACTTGCGCTGGCACCACTTCTCCTAACTACCACACCACATCAACGAAAGGACGTTTCAGCTCTCGACAGATTTAACGTGCATCGCTACCTACACAGCGGGTCTTTAGTGGTACTGGGGGGGGGTCGAACTCGTGACAAAGCAAGCGTTGGTCCGATACCTATACCACTCGGCTAGAGCGGCCGTATTAGTAGAAGAATGTGCCAGCTCAGGTGTCGTCCTCGTCACTTGACCATGTTTCAAAATGACGAGGTCCGTCGCCAAAAGAACTCGTGTACCTGAAAAGTGCGACGTTAATATTTATCCTCTCACTACCCGTGTCTAGGCCTCGTACTACCATCATGCACCATCCTTTATGCGAAAGAAGGTAGTCAGTCAAATAGGATTATATTAGCTTTGAGAGATTGGGAGCCACTCACACTTTTTATTACGCGTTACCTTCCACCCGAGTGTTTGACAACTTATGCTAGATACCCGATGTAAGCATTACGTCAATCGCGATCGACCGGTGGTTGATTGATTGATTGATTGATTGATTGAATATTAACGTCGCACTGTTCAGCTACACGAGGGCTTTTGGCGACGGACCACGTAATTTTGAACCATGGTCAAGTGACGTGGACGACACCTGAGCTGGCACCCCCCTCTCCTAACTACCACACCACACCAAGATCGACCGGTGGATCACACCAATATTTTAGGGTGACCGCCTGAACGTTAGCAGTTAGTAATTATATACGGAAATATTCAATGCTGAATATGCAGTTTGTCTTCTACTGACTATAACAACGAAAACTAACTTTAGATAAAAATGGTTTTATTTTTTTTTTATATATTTTGAATTGTTTGATAATAAATGCATCATTTGATAATTGGTATATTTGTGGCTATTATTATTATGTTTGTATCTTGAGTTTAGTAAAGTGTTAGATTTTTTTTTCATTTTAGTTCTGTAGATATAAATACATATTTCGTATTTATTATAAATTTATGATAAATATTGTATTGTAGATATCTTCGTACCTCACCACACCTACGACACTGGGCATCGACGCACACGAGAATTTTTTCCAATGGGGGGTCGAGGGTCGAAAGTCTACCCCTCTCGTATCGTACCCCAATAGGCAGCCAAGTATATTTTTATTAATTTTTGAGATTGTCGGGAACAATATAAATAACACTGAAAAATAAGTAAGTGAATAAATAATCAACATTAAATAATAAAAAATTATTAATAACAAATACTCTAAATTAAATTTTACTTAAAAAATACATGTTATTATAATCAATCGGAAAAATGAATCAAGGATTATGAGGGAAGGTCTAGCCAAGTGCCTACCCCCTCTCTTTTAATGAGTACACACTGACAATGGGTGGATCACAAGAGCTTGAAATAAGAAATAGCCAGTACCCCGGAAAAGTCTGCCCACCCCTGCTATTTACTGTCTACTGATAAGGGTTACAGGTAGAGCATGCTTTTGAAAAGGGCATGGAACCTCTATAATTCTGTAGACGTAGAGGACTGATGCACGTCACATATGGCGAGGCTCAAATGTCCTCCCGTTGGTGTGGAAGTTAGAAGAGGGGGATTCCAGCTCATATGTCATCTTTAACATTAACCATAGTTCAAAAGTACGAGGTTCGTCGCCAAACGCCCTCGTGTAGCTGAACAGTGTGACATTAATATTCATTCACTCACTTAATCAGCAGATTTCCAATTGATTCTGTTTTGTAAGTGGCAAAAAAAAGAAGAATTATATATATTTGTTTATGTTTAATCTTTTAAGAAATCCAAATTATCTTGTAAACTATATTACAAAAAAAAACTTTCCTAGGGTTAACTTAAAAATATTTTAGACATTAAATCCTGAGATTCCATACCTATAGTATTTTACGAGTATATACCAATTCTTACAAAACTCAGTCATTGAAATATTCATGTTAAACTTCAAAAATTCATTTTGTGTGTTTGCGAGTTGTACATCGCTTCAAAGTAAAAAGTACATCAGTATATATTCTAAATATTTTCACTCAGAATAAAATATTTTAAAAAAACTTGATTCTTCAAAACCTTCTTCAACTCATATCTTCAATTTTTATACTTTATATCAGTGTTTCTCAAACTGTGAGACATGCCACCTTGGAGGGAGCGAGCATACTGAAAAGTCAAAAATAAAAGATTATTTAATAAGTTATTAATTTATTGAAAGTAAACAAATAAAATGGTGACATAATAAAAAAAACACATGTACACTGACATAATACACTTATAAATGCATCAGGACTGCACAATGTTTTTTACAATTAATTTAAAAATACAAGTTGAGAACATGGGCTTGTCATGTATAAAATTATGCACAAAAATTAATACTTATATTGATAATTTATACGGTTTATAATTAATCTCTCAACCAGCAATTTAAATTTACGCGAATCGCTCCCCGATGTTTCCGTTTTCCTTGTAGGTATGTGTATGTGATGTATGGGAAGAGGGGAGCAAGGAAAATGAATAAATAAGCAAATCCTCTGAACTATGTCAATCCTTCACAAACACTGTCAATGTCCTCTTCTTACATTCTAAAGCCCTCGGGATGACTTTATGCATAGCATTGCACAAAGAAAATATCATAATGTGGAAAGACTTCTATATATATCCGGGCCAATAAACATTTTGACTGAGCGAGACGTTTGTATACGTCGGTGACATTTAAGAGGTTAAAGTCGTATTGTAGCTTTAGTGTCAAAGTATAGCATTATTGATTTCAATACATTGTTATTTTATGGAGGGAAGGGTTAAAAATTTTGGTTGAATATTGGGTCGCAAATAATGAAAGTTTGAGATGCACTGCTTTATATTATAAAGCTGTATAACGCTTGATGCCGTCAATTCGGTTTAGTGGCTAGTGACGCTGACGGTTGTGCCGTAGGGCCTGGTTTTGAATTGAAGGGAAGATATGGATGTTTGCAGATGTATAGCGCTTGTGTGGAATGAGGATACTTTAAATCAGAGATTCCCAAACCTCTCTTTTGTGCTTCATTGACCCTTTGACAGGTTTTTCAGCTTAGTGAAGACCCCTTCTAGCCTAATATAAAAAATTTTTAATTCATCAACTTAAATGTGTTTTTGATATCAGGTATATATAGAGAGAGCTACTTCCTTTAAAGATTTTAATTTTTAACTGCAGTGAGGTATAAAGTTTAAACTTTAGAAAAGACATTTCAATTAATTAAATTAAAATTTCATCAATACATAAAATAACTGAGTATCAAACAAATGCTTTTAGTGGGAGGGATGAATTTGGGGATGCAATAACAAATTTTCAACATTGGATACCAATCTTGTCAGATTTAACCCTAAATATCTCCTAGGTTAATAGTATCCAGTCTTTCTTTCTCTTTTCGTTTCGAAATCGTCTGTAACTCCTTCTCAACTGGAAAAACAATTTAAAACTTTCTCAAGATATTCCATAATATAAAATAAAAATAACAGGTATACCTTTTTAAATCCAAAATTACTGACATCCGTTTTTAAAATTTACTTTAAGATCTTTGTTCGTGCTTAATCCTAGTGCCTAATTCTTGTAATCTGACTTTTTTTTTCTTACAAAGTGACCATATGAATTCATTGCCTACTGCGCGGTATTACGATAGTCAATTCATTCTCAAACCTAGCTTCAAAATCTAAAAAATAAGGGCATTTAAATGTTTGACGTAGGTTAAAACGGCTTTTTTCCTGGTAGATTGTCTGTGACAATTGAGAAACTGGAAACATTTGTGACGTCCATTACTATGCTCCTTTAGCTTAATTCTGGCAAGAAAGGCTGGAATGTCTTCCTTGTTTTAATACAATTCATGCTGTAGACTTGTAACTGCAAATTAACCTCATTCAATTTAGTAAACGAATCTGTTAAAAAATAGGTAAGTCTGGTTTCCACTTCATTAAATTTCCTTTTAAAATTAAAATCACGATCTTGTTTAATGAGAGCCACTATTGTAGACACCCTTGGACACGCTCACATTAAATTTTTTTATGACGTGGACTGCTTACAGTTTGCCATAGACCCCTGGTGGTCTATATAGACCACTTTGGGAATCACTGGTCTAAATATTTTTCGAGCCTCATGTCCTCGCTTGTTGTTTATAGGGGGGGAAGAGAGGCGGTAGGCCCCCGACCCCAACAACCAGTGTACTTTAACTCAAAATCGGAGCGCAATGGGAGTCATATCGTATTAACACCTGCATGGTGCAAAGCTGCGAATAATAGCTGACGTCAAAGTCTACCCTTGTCACTTTGAATTTCGTGACCCTCGATCTGACAGTTAATTGATCTTAATCCATAGTGAAATATTTTTGTTTGTAAATGTATACATACACTTGAAAATGTCTGCATGTATTTGTGTATACCTATATTTTAAGTTGCAACCAACAGTAATTGGAGAGATTTTATCATTTATTCTAACTCATCACCCTCCCCCCTCTCAAAGAAGGATTTTAAGCTAACACTTAATCCATTGATAGAAAAAAAAATGTTCTCGTAAAAAAAAGTCTATCTCACAAACTAACAAAATAACAATACTTTTTTCAGCTCGCAACTACTTATCGAAGTAAATTTTTCCGCACGATTTGAATTTTGTTAAGTAAAACAGAAAAATCAACTGAAATTGTGGCTTTAAAGCATAGGTGTCTAAACTATGACCGTTTGAGGGCCATATGACAACAAAAAAAAAGTTTACTGGGTCACGCATACAGTACTTTTTCAACAAATTGAAATAAGAATTAGCTCTATGTAGTTTTATTAAACTAAATTAACTTCTTTTATTCTAATTTTTAAAATTTCAATGTATTTATAGGTACTTATTTATTTTAATTTTGTAAAAGTTTCGTTTCGCTTATAGTTTGGATCTCATTAAGATGGAAAAAATTCAAATTAATGAGATCGATGAATTTGCTTTTGTAAAAGTAAATCGATATCAGTTTCTATATATACGAGGTTTTAATTCTTAATGAATTTTCAAGATGTTTGTCGGTTATCTTTTTCCTATTTTTGTTTTTTAATATGCTTCATTCTTGAAAATAATTGCTTACAAATATAGGTACTGCCGAAAGTTGATGACATTATTAGAGCATGATAGTTAAAATTAGGATATTTATCGCTAGGTAGGTAAACTTTATAAAACTCAAGTAAGGAAACATTCCCAAATTTTTATTTCAGCTGAAAGTCATTTTGCAGTTCAATGGATTCCATTTGAAGGTTTGAAGGTGATTTTATTTATTTATAGAGAAAATTTGGGTTGAAACAATGTTGAAATACTCTTCATTTTGTCAAAAATCTTTAATTCTGCTTTCAAATTCTTGAATTAATTCGAAACGTAAACTCTCTGGCACACTAAGATAATTTTATTTATAAATGTCAATGAATCGATTATGTATAAAAAATATTACAAACATTTATTTTTTTTTAAATAAAAATATGTAAATTTCAATAATTTCGTAATTTGTGTTTGGGCCGCACTTTAGACGAGCACGTTTTAAAGATTCATGCGTGCAGTGGTAAAAGGAGGTTATGCTTACAGTCTATCAAATAGGTGATGCATGCGAGAATATTAAGTAGTACAATGCCTTTTTTTAAAATGTTTATGCTTTTTCATTATTCTTTACGTAATTTACTGTTTAAATTAATAATAATTGATATTTTATCAATGTTATGAAACATGGGGGGTGGGATTAGAAGAGGTAAAATTGCTAAAATCTGCAGAATGTCGCCATTGATAAGGTCCGACTGATAACGTTGGCAAAAATATCCCCACCCAATGATGAACAGTGATAGAACAATCTTAAAAAGAGGGGGGGCTATTTTGGAATAGTTTAGTAGAATAGCCCACGTATTTGAGCAAAATATATATATATAAATTTGGTACAGCTTATTTATACCACCTGGTTGTAAAAGTTAAATATGTACTAGCTTGCTAAAAAAAGTTCAATATGTACTCATACTTTTTGTATTCCCTGGAAAGACAGACATGTAGCCTTCAGGTTGCTATTTTTGACTTGACTGTGTATTTTGTCCTCCTATATAAATTTCAGCAGATCTCACAATTGGCCTTCAGCAGACAATGAAGTTCGCAGACCCCGAACATCTTGGAAGGCTGGGGGTTCATTGCTAAGTAAGACTGTTTTAAGAGAAAGAGAAATACCTAAGAAGGGTAGGGGGAAATTTTTTGCTACTTGAATACATAGAAATATCTCTTATGATCAGTTTCTGTCTTTGTATTATCATTGGATTGTTGGCTAAAAGTATTTAATTTGGGGGTAACATCATTTTTCGTAATTTACAATACGACCAATGTGATAAAGTTCTGATATTCTTATTTATGGGTATAACGTATGTACAAATGTTTTAAACTGTTATTTATTTAATTTATTAATTTATAGTTTTTCTTTGGATACTTGTTTTAATTATAAACTATTTAATTAAATAGAGTTTGAAGAAGTGAATGAACTCCAAAGCTGTTCCAGGGAGAAAATTTAAAAAAAATCTCTCTGTCTTTCTCGTATAGCTTTTATTTTTTATTTTTTTATAACCAAACTTTTGTACAATATTCTTACATTAATAATTAGTATCGTATAAGAAAATTATGTATCTAAATATTTGAGGGATTTCATTGGAGTGCAATGACGTATTTTAAAATTTTTGTCCCCCTCACTTGATTATTCAAATTTTGTTTTGAGAATGGATGAAAATATGTTTAATACGCCATTTATTCTTTTAAACTTTTTTCAGTTTTATTAAAAGAAACATGACTACATGATATACATTTCTTTTACAAATATATTCGTTTGAAAATCTGAAAAATAATCTCTTGATTCGAAATGAAAAATTCGAAAAAAAAAAAAGAAGAAAATGGTAATTTTTCCACAACAAGAACCAGAACTGAAGATACAAAGTCGTGGACCCCGATTCACACCGAACCCCTATTTAATGAACTTATCTCTTTTCCAAATTTAAATGAAGGCAAAAATCCCCATTTAACGAAACACAAATTAACGAATTATTTCAATAGCTGAAATTTTTTTTATTGGTTTGTATTAGAGAAAAATAGATTTTTTGAACACTAGAAAGTCACACACACTGAACTTATTATATACCTATATTGCCCAAAAGCAGTCAAAATGACTGCATTGTCAAAGAATAACTAATATGTAAAAAAATTTGTTTAAAATTAAATTTTTGTATTTTTTAAATATTATTTACAGTCATATAACAAGTTATTAGTAAATATTAACAGTACAAAAAATTTACTTCACTTGAAAAAAATATATTCTAAAAAATTCTAAGAAATCGGGTCATTATATACATCATTGTTTTTCTAATTTAAATTAAAAAGCAGTCAAAATAACTGCCTTGGACAATCTTGTGTTAAATGATATTCCTTTTGTCAGGAACAGAAACAGGGTTTTTTTAAGCAGCAAATATCGTCGAGATAGGCTGCGCTGCAGACCATTATTAGGCTAAACAGGTGCAGATAAGTCATGAGAGTAATCTATCATTGGAATTTTGGATAAGACAGAAAACTCCTTTCTCTTATCTCATCCCACTCCAACTCGCAAGGGACACTAAGATTTTTTTTTGTATTACCGTTCTTAGCACGGGTGAATTGAAAAATTAATCAATACAGATTGAAGGATACAGAAGTTTTTAATGAGTTAATTTTAAGTGAAAATTACAAACTAAACCAAAAAAAGGCTTTTTTATATCTCAGCTGAACAAAAAAAACATTTTTATAAAATTTTAAGCCTGTAGTTTTAATAGCTGATAAAAAGGATCTCCTGTCGGTCGATTTTTGAAAACACCTTCCTGAGCTGATCCCTGCTCAGCAAAAGTAGCACATTGTTACACATTTTGTGTAATGAACGCTTAAAAGAGTAAATAATTTATATCTGGAAGAGTAATACGTTAATATTACTTTCTGTTGCATTTATTTTATGTTAAAATCTTGCCAGCACCTCTCCCTTCGAAATCTAGTTTTATTCTGAAATAAAAAAAAGTAGTGATTCCACTGATCAAAGAAATAAATTACAAGCGAGCGCAAACTGACACATTGCTTAGACAAAATAAAAAGGAAAGTTTTACTTTACACATAAAAGATAAATATGTTGTCGCGGGCTTTTTTGCAGATGGCAAATTTTTTTCCTACTTACTTGACAATTATTGTTATATTTTGCACACTTCACTCTACATCTTAATAAACTATAGCCTACGTATTATTCTGAGTATAAGTTTTATTATTACAAAGTTTCATTAAAATCCATTCAGTTGTTTTTCCGTGAAAGAATAACAAACTTCTCTCTCCATGCATACAAACTTTCACGATTATAATATTAGTAAAAATATTACATTTAATGACAGACTACCTATTTGGCCAACTGAAGTTGAGGAAATTTTGGCATAGAAACCAATGAATAGAGATTATGAAACATAAATTATAATGAGCTTCCTATCAAAACTAATATATTTTACGCTTTAGATCGTTTGAAAACTGTAAAAACATACCTTATGAAATAGTTACAATTAATATACATACGTATACAAATATGACGGAATCACAATATTAAGTGACAAAATGGAAAGGTACTTTCCTTGAAATTTTCTTTTGTCTTTTCTATATAGGGTGTTCAACTTTTTTTTTTGTTACTATTTATTCATAAGTTAAATTTAATTATTCTAATAAAATAGTATAGTAAAAAAACACATTCTCAGAAATTAGGCCATACCAGGTGGGATTCAAAACCATGACCTTCGGATTAGAAGTCTACACATTATCCATTGCCCTACAGGGACACAACGAACGATTTTCCGTTCTGTATATTCTGTTGGACTATCATCTTTTGTTTATTACTATTTATTTCTTTTCTCATTTAATTAATGAATTAATATTTGAAAAATGTATTAACTTCAAGTGTCATCCACTACAAATTTAAAAAATTGTATTTGAACTTGAATAGATGAAAAAAAAGTATTTTATTAAAACGATTGAACAAGATATA